>JANJGN010002864.1:0-57422 GCA_026770705.1 Isurus oxyrinchus
CACATCACACCCAGACAACACACCCACACCCACACATCAAACATCACACCCACACATCACACATCACACCCACACATCACACCCACACATCACACACACACATCACACCCACACATCACACCCACACCCACACATCACACCCACATATCACACCCTCACATCACACACACACATCACACCCACACATCACACCCACACATCACACATCACACCCACACATCACACCCACACATCACATTCACACATCACACCCACACATCACACCCCACACATCACACCCACACATCACACCAACACTTCACACCCACACATCACACCCACACCCACACATCACACCCACACATCACACCCACACATCACACACACACTTCACACCCACACATCACACCCACACATCACACCCACACATCACAGCCACACCCACACATCACACCCACACATCACACCCACACATCACACCCACACCCACACATCACAACCCACACCCACACATCACACCCACACATCACACCCACACATCACACCCACACATCACACCCACACATCACACATCACACCCACACATCACTCCCACACATCACACCCACACATCACACCCACACATCATACCCAGACCCACACATCACACCCACTCCCACACATCACATCCTCACATCACACCGACACCCACACATCACACCCACACCCACACATCACACCCACACATCACACCCAGACATCACACATCACACCCACACATCACACCCACACATCACACCCACACATCACAGCCACACCCACACATCACACCCTCACATCACACCCACACCCACACATCACACCCACACCCACACATCACACCCACACCCAGACATCACACCCACACATCGCACCCATACCCACATCTCACACCCACACATCACACCCACACCCACACATCACACCCACACCCACACATCGCACCCACACATCACACCCACACATCGCACCCACACATCACACCCACACATCACACCCAAACCCACACATCACACCCACACATCACACCCACACATCACACCCACACCCACACATCACACCCACACCCACACATCACACCCACACATCACACTCACACCCACACATCATACCCACACATCACACCAGCACCCACACTTCACACCCACACATCACGCCCACCACCCACACATCACACCCACACCAACACATCACACCCACACATCACACCCACACATCACACCCACACATCACACCCACACCCACATATCACACCCACACATCACACCCCACACCCACACATCACACCCCCACATCACACCCCACACCCACACATCACACCCACACATCACACCCACACCCACAAATCACACCCACACATCACACCCACACATCACACCCACACATCACATCCACACCCACACATCACACCCACACATCACAGCCACACCCACACATCACACCCACACATCACACCCACACATCACACCCACACCCACACATCACACCCACACCCACAAATCACACCCACACATCACACCCACACATCACACCCACACATCACACCCACACCCACACATCACACCCAGACATCACAGCCACACCCACACATCACACTCACACATCACACCCACACATCACACCCACACCCACACATCACGCCCACTCATCACACCCACACCACAGATCAAACCCACACCCACACATCACACCCACACATCACACCCACACGTCACACCCCTCACCCACACATCACACCCATACATCACACCCACGCATCACACCCACACATCACACCCACACATCACATCCACACATCACACACAGACCCACACATCACTCCCACACCCACACATCACACCCACACGTCACACCAACACATCACACCCACACATCACACCCACACCACTGATCACACCCACACCCACACATCACACCCACACATCAGACATCAAACCCGCATATCACACCAACACCTACACCCACACCCACACATCACACCCACATATCACGCACACACATCACACCCACACCCACACCCACACATCACACCCACATATCACACCCACACATCACATCCAAACCCACACATCACACCCACACATCACACCCACACCACACCACCCACACATCACTCCCACACCCCACAATCATCACATCACACACACCCACACCCACACATCACACCCAAAACCACACATCACACCCACACATCACACCCACACATCACACATCACACCCACACCCACACCCACACATCACTCCCACACCCACACATCACACATCACACCCACACCCACACATCACACCCAGATTCACACCCAGACCCACACATCACACATCACACCCACACATCACACCCACACATCACACCCAAACCCACACATCACACCGACACCCACACATCACTCCCACACATCACACCCACACATCACACACACACCCACACATCACACCCACAACCCACACATCACACCCACACCCACACATCACACATCACACCCACACATAACACCCACACCCACACATCACACCCACACATCACACCCACACCCACACATCACACCCACACATAACACCCACACCCACACATAACACCCACACCCACACATCGCACCCACACATCACACCCACACCCACACATCACACCCACACATAACACCCACACACACACATCACACCCACACCCACACATCACACACACCCACACACCACACCCACACATCACAACCCACACATCACACCCACACATCACACCCACACCCACACATCACACCCCCACATCACACCCACACATCACACCCACACCCACACATCACACCCCCACATCACAACCACACATCACACCCACACATCACACCCACGCCCACACCCACACATCACACCCACACATCACACCCACACCCACACCCACATCCAAACCCAAACATCACACCCACACATCACACCCACACATCACACCCACACATCACACCCACACATCATACATCACACCCACACCCACACCCACATTCACACACACACCCAAAGCCAGACATCACAGCCACACATCAAACAAACACCAACATCACACCCACACATCACACCCACACATCACAGCCACACATCACACCCAAACTCACACATCACACCCACACATCACACCCACACATCACACCCACACATCACACCCAAACCCACAGATCACACCGACACCCACACATCACACCTACACATCACACCCACACATCACACCCACACATCACACCCAAAGCCAGAAATCACACCCACACATCACACCCAAACTCACACATCACACCGACACCCCACACATCAGACACACACCCACACATCACACCCACACATCACACCCACACATGACACCCACACATCACACCCACACATCACACCCACACATCACACCCACACATCACACCCACACCCACACATCACGCCCACTTCATCACACCCACAACCACAGATCACACCCACACCAACACATCACACCCACTACATCACACCCACACCCTCACACATCACACCCACACATCACACCTACACATCACACCCACAACCCTCACATCACACCCTCCATCACACCCACATCCACACATCACACCCACACATCACACCCACACTCACACATCACACCCACACATCACACCCACACATCACACCCACACCCACACATCACACCCACACCCAGACATCACACCCACACATTACAACCCAAACCCACAGATCACACCGACACCCACACATCACACCTACACATCACACCCACACATCACACCCACACATCACACCCACACCCACACATCACACCCACACATCACACCCACACATCACACCCACACATCACACCCACACCCACACATCACACCCACACATCACACCCACACATCACACCCCACACCCACACATCACACCCACACATCACACCCACACATCACACCCCACACCCACACATCACACCCACACCCACACATCACACCCACACATCACACCCACACATCACACCCACACCCACACATCACGCCCACTTCATCACACCCACACCACAGATCACACCCCACACCAACACATCACACCCACACATCACACCCACACCCACACATCACACCCTCCATCATACCCACATCCACACATCACACCCACACATCACACCCACACTCACACATCACACCCACACATCACACCCACACATCACACCCACACATCACAGCCACACCCACACATCACACCCTCACATCACACCCACACCCACACATCACACCCACACCCACACATCACACCCACACCCAGACATCACACCCACACATCACACCCATACCCACACCTCACACCCACACATCACACCCCACACCCACACATCGCACCCACACATCACACCCACACATCGCACCCACACATCACACCCACACATCACACACAAACCCACACATCACACCCACACATCACACCCACACATCACACCCACACCCACACATCACACCCACACATCACACTCACACCCACACATCACACCCACACATCACACCAGCACCCACACTTCACACCCACACATCACGCCCACACCCACACATCACACCCACACCAACACATCACACCCACACATCACACCCACACCCACACCCACACATCACTCCCACACCCACACATCACACATCACACCCACACCCACACATCACACCCAGATTCACACCCAGACCCACACCCACACATCACACCCACACATCACACACCCACACATCACACCCAAAGCCACACATCACACCCACACATCACACCCACACATCACACCCACACATCACACCCAAAGCCAGACATCACAGCCACACATCACACCCAAACTCACACATCACACCGACACCCAAACATCACACACACACCCACACATCACACCCACACATCACACCCACACATCACACCCAAAGCCAGACATCACAGCCACACATCACACCCAAACTCACACATCACACCGACACCCACAAATCACACACACCCACACATCACACCCACACATCACATTACACGCACACATGACACCAACACATCACACCCACACATCACACCCACAACACAGATCACACCCCACACCCACACATCACACCCACACATCACACCAACACATCACACCCACACATCACACCCACACCCACACATCACACCCACACCCACACATCACACCCGACACCCACACATCACACCCACCACATCACGAACACACATCACACCCACACTCACACATCACACCCACATATCACACCCAAACATCACACCCAAACCCACACATCACACCCACCCCATCACACCCACACACACACACCCACACATCACACCCCACACCCACACAACACACCCGCACATCACACATCAGACCCACACATCACACCCATTCAAAACACCCACACATCACACCCACACATCACACCCACACCCACACATCACACCTACACATCACACCCACACATCACACCCACACATCAAACCCACACATCACACCCCCACACATCACACCCAAAGCCAGAAATCACACCCACACATCACACCCAAACTCACACATCACACCGACAACCCACACATCAGACACACACCCACACATCACACCCACACATCACACCCACACATCACACACACCCACACATCACTCCCACACATCACACGCACACATGACACCAACACATCACACCCACACATCACACCCACACCACAGATCACACCCACACCAACACATCACACCCACACATCACCCACACCTCCACACCCACACATCACACCCACACATCACACACCCACACCCACACATCACACCCACACCCACACATCACAACCCACACATCACACCCACACCCACACATCACACCTACACATCACACCCACACCCTCACATCACACCCTCCATCACACCCACATCCACACATCACAACCCCACATCACACCCACACCCACACATCACGCCTACACATCACACCCACACCCTCACATCACACCCTCCATCACACCCACATCCACACATCACACCCACACCCACACATCACACCCACACCCACACATCACACCCACACCCACACATCACACCCACACATCACACCCACACCCACACATCACACCTACACATCACACCCACACCCTCACATCACACCCACACATCACACCCACACCCACACATCACACCCACACATCACGAACACACATCACACCCACACTCACACATCACACCCACATATCACACCCAAACATCACACCCAAACCCACACATCACACCCACACATCACACCCACACACACACCCACACATCACAACCCACACCCACACATCACACCCAGACATCACACCCACACATCACACCCACACATCACACATCAAACCCACATCACACCCACACCCACACATCACACCCACACATCACACCCACCACCCACACATCACAACCACACATCACACCCATTCAAAACACCCACACATCACACCCACACATCACACCCACACCCACACATCACACCCAAACATCACACCCACACATCACACCTACACATCACACCCACACCCTCACATCACACCCCACACATCACACCCACACCACACATCACACCCACACATCACACACCACACCCACACATCACACCCACCCCAACACATCACACCCACACATCACACCCACACATCACACCCACACATCACACATCAAACCCACACATCACACCCACACCTACACCCACACACACACATCACAACCCCACACATCACACATCACACCCACACATCACACCCACACTTCACACCCACACCCACACATCACACCCACACCCACACACCACACCCACACATCACACCCTCACATCACACCCGCACCCACACATCACACCCACACATCACACCCACACATCACACATCAAACCCACACATCACACCCACACCTACACCCACACCCACACATCACACCCACACATCACACATCAAACCCACACATCACACCCAGACATCACACCCACACATCACACCCACACATCACACCCACACATCACACCCACACTTCACACCCACACATCACACCCACACCCACACATCACACCCACACATCACACATCACTCCCACACATCACACCCACACATCACACCCACACCCACACATCTCACCCACACCCACACATCACACCCACACATCACACATCACAACCACACATCACACCCACACATCACACCCACACGTCACACACCCACACATCACACACACACATCACACCCACACCCACACTTCACACCCACTGTCACACATCACACCCACAGATCACACCCACACCAACACATCACATCTACACATCACACTCACACCCACACATCACACCCACACCCACATATCACACCTACACCCACACATCACACACACATCCACACATCACACCCACACATCACACCCACACATCACACACACACCCACACATCACACCCACACATCACGCACACCACATCACACCCACATCCTCACATCACACCCACACCCACACATCACACCCCACACACACACATCACACCCACACATCACACCCACACATCACACCCACACATCACACCCAAACGCACACTTCACAGCCACACATCACACCCACACACACACATCACACCCACACACACACATCACACCCACACCCACACACACACATCACACCCACATCCACACCCACACCCACACACACACCCACACTTCACACCCACACCACACACTCCACACCCCACACCCACACATCACTTCCACACCCACACATTACACCCACACCCACACCCACACGCACATCCACACCCACACCCACACCCACACCCACACCCACACCCACACTTCACACCCACACCTCACACGCACACCCACACCCACACTTCACACCCACACCTCACACCTCACACCCACACCCACACCCACACTTCACACCCATACCCACACGTCACAACCCACACCCACACATCACACCCACACATCACACCCACACCCCACACATCACACCCACACCCACACATCACACATCACACCCACACATAACACCCACACCCACACATCACACCCACACATCACACCCACACCCACACATCACAGCCCACACATCACACCCACACCCACACATCACACCCACACATAACACCCACACCCACACATCACAACCAAACCCACACATCACACCCACACAGCACACACACACATCACACCCACACCCACACATCACACCCACACACCACACCCACACATCACCCACACATCACACCCACACATCACACCCACACCCACACATCACACCCCCACATCACACCACACATCACACCCACACCCACACATCACACCCCCACATCACAACCACACATCACACCCCACACATCACACCCACGCCCACACCCCACACACATCACACCCACACATCACACCCACACCCACACCCACATCCAAACCCAAACATCACACCCACACATCACACCCACACCCACACATCATACATCACACCCACACCCACACCCACATTCACACACACACCCACACACACACCCACACACACACCCACACACACACACCCACACAAATACCCACACCCAAACATCACACCCACACATCACACCCCCCACATCACACCCACACATCACACCCACACATCACACCCACACCCACACATCACACCCCCACATCACAACCACACATCACACCCACTCATCACACCCACACCCACACATCACAACCCACACATCACACCCACTCATCACACCCACACCCACACATCACACCCACACATCACACCCACACATCACACCCCCACATCACAACCACACATCACACCCACACATCACAACCCACACCCACACCCACATCCACACATCACACCCACACATCACACCCACACCCACACATCATACATCACACCCACACCCACACCCACATTCACACACACAACCACACACACACCCCACACACACACCCACACACACACCCACACACACACCCACATAAATACCCACACCCAAACATCACACCCACACATCACACCCACACCCACACCCACACATCACACCCATACCCACACCCACACACACAAATCACACCCGCACATCACACCCACACACACACCCCACACACACACCCACACAGCACACCCACACCCACACATCACACACACACATCACACCCACATCCACACCCACACCCCACAGCCACACCCACACATCACACCCACACCGACACCCACACCCACACATCACACCCACACATCACACCCACACTTACACCCACACCCACACCCACACCCACACATCACACCCACACATCACACCCACACATCACACCCAAACATCACACCCACACCCACACATCACACCCATACCCACACATCACACCCACACATCACACCCACAACCCACACATCACACCCATACCCACACATCACACCCACACATCACACCCATACCCACACATCACACCCACACATCACACCCACGCCCACACATCACACCCCACACCCACAAATCACACTCACACATTACACCCAAACATCACATCCACACCCACAATCACACCCACACATCACACCCACACATCACACCCCAAACCCACACATCACACCCACACATCACACCCACGCCCACACATCACACCCACACCCACACATCACACCCACACATCACACACACACCCACACATCACACCCACACCCACACCCACACATCACACCCACACATCACACCCACACCCACACATCACACCCACACATCACACCCACACCCACACATCACACCCACTACATAACACCCACACCCACACATCACACCCAAACCCACACATCACACCCACACATCACACACACACATCACACCCACACCCACACATCACACCCACACACCACACCCCACACATCACACCCACACATCACACCCACACCCACACATCACACCCCCACATCACACCCACACATCACACCCACACATCACACCCAAACCCACACATCACACCCACACATCACACCCACACCCACACCCACATCCACACATCACACCCCACACCCACACATCATACATCACACCCACACCCACACCCACATTCACACACACAACCACACACACACCCACACACACACCCACACACACAACCCACACAAATACCCACACCCAAACATCACACCCACACATCACAACCCACACCCACACATCACACCCACACCCACACCCACACATCACACCCATACCCACACCCACACACACAAATCACACCCGCACATCACACCCACACACACACCCACACATCACACCCACCACATCACACCCACAACCACACCCACATCCACACCCACACCCACATTCACACCCACATTCACACCCACATCCGACACCCACACCCACACATCACACCCACACATCACACCCACACTTACACCCACACCCACACCCACACCCACACATCACACCCACACATCACACCCACACATCACACCCACACATCACACCCACACCCACACATCACACCCATACCCCACACATCACACCCACACATCACACCCACACCCACACATCACACCCATACCCACACATCACACCCACACATCACACCCATACCCACACATCACACGCACACATCACACCCACGCCCACACATCACACCCACACCCACATATCACACTCACACATTACACACAAACATCACATCCACACCCACAATCACACCCACACATCACACCCACACCCACACATCACACCCACACATCACACCCACACATCACACCCAAACATCACACCCACACCCACACATCACACCCATACCCACACATCACACCCACACATCACACCCACACCCACACATCACACCCATACCCACACATCACACCCACACATCACACCCATACCCACACATCACACCCACACATCACACCCACGCCCACACATCACACCCACACCCACATATCACACTCACACATTACACCCAAACATCACATCCACACCCACAATCACACCCACACATCACACCCACACATCACACCCAAACCCACACATCACACCCACACATCACACCCACGCCCACACATCACACCCACACCCACACATCACACCCACACATCACACACACACCCACACATCACACCCACACCCACACCCACACATCACACCCACACATCACACCCACACCCACACATCACACCCACACATCACACCCACACCCACACATCACACCCACACATAACACCCACACCCACACATCACACCCAAACCCACACATCACACCCACACATCACACACACACATCACACCCACACCCACACATCACACCCACACACCACACCCACACATCACACCCACACATCACACCCACACCCACACATCACACCCCCACATCACACCCACACATCACACCCACACATCACACCCAAACCCACACATCAAACCCACACATCACACCCACACCCACACCCACATCCACACATCACACCCACACCCACACATCATACATCACACCCACACCCACACCCACATTCACACACACAACCACACACACACCCACACACACACCCACACACACACCCACACACACACCCACACAAAGACCCACACCCAAACATCACACCCACACATCACACCCACACCCACACATCACACCCACACCCACACCCACACATCACACCCATACCCACACCCACACACACAAATCACACCCGCACATCACACCCACACACACACCCACACATCACACCCACACATCACACCCACAACCACACCCACATCCACACCCACACCCACATTCACACCCACATTCACACCCACACCGACACCCACACCCACACATCACACCCACACATCACACCCACACTTACACCCACACCCACACCCACACCCACACATCACACCCACACATCACACCCACACATCACACCCACACATCACACCCACACCCACACATCACACCCATACCCACACATCACACCCACATATCACACCCTCACATCACACACACACATCACACCCACACATCACACCCACACATCACACATCACACCCACACATCACACCCACACATCACATTCACACATCACACCCACACATCACACCCACACATCACACCCACACATCACACCCACACTTCACACCCACACATCACACCCACACCCACACATCACACCCACACATCACACCCACACATCACACACACACTTCACACCCACACATCACACCCACACATCACACCCACACATCACAGCCACACCCACACATCACACCCACACATCACACCCACACATCACACCCACACCCACACATCACACCCACACCCACACATCACACCCACAAATCACACCCACACATCGCACCCACACATCACACCCACACATCACAAATCACACCCACACATCACTCCCACACATCACACCCACACATCATACCCAGACCCACACATCACACCCACTCCCACACATCACATCCTCACATCACACCGACACCCACACATCACACCCACACCCACACATCACACCCACACATCACACCCAGACATCACACATCACACCCACACATCACACCCACACATCACACCCACACATCACAGCCACACCCACACATCACACCCTCACATCACACCCACACCCACACATCACACCCACACCCACACATCACACCCACACCCAGATATCACACCCACACATCGCACCCATACCCACATCTCACACCCACACATCACACCCACACCCACACATCACACCCACACCCACACATCGCACCCACACATCACACCCACACATCGCACCCACACATCACACCCACACATCACACCCAAACCCACACATCACACCCACACATCACACCCACACATCACACCCACACCCACACATCACACCCACACCCACACATCACACCCACACATCACACTCACACCCACACATCACACCCACACATCACACCAGCACCCACACTTCACACCCACACATCACGCCCACACCCACACATCACACCCACACCAACACATCACACCCACACATCACACCCACACATCACACCCACACATCACACCCACACCCACATATCACACCCACACATCACACCCACACCCACACATCACACCCCCACATCACACCCACACCCACACATCACACCCACACATCACACCCACACCCACAAATCACACCCACACATCACACCCACACATCACACCCACACATCACATCCACACCCACACATCACACCCACACATCACAGCCACACCCACACATCACACCCACACATCACACCCACACATCACACCCACACCCACACATCACACCCACACCCACAAATCACACCCACACATCACACCCACACATCACACCCACACATCACACCCACACCCACACATCACACCCAGACATCACAGCCACACCCACACATCACACTCACACATCACACCCACACATCACACCCACACCCACACATCACGCCCACTCATCACACCCACACCACAGATCACACCCACACCCACACATCACACCCACACATCACACCCACACGTCACACCCTCACCCACACATCACACCCATACATCACACCCACGCATCACACCCACACATCACACCCACACATCACATCCACACATCACACACAGACCCACACATCACTCCCACACCCACACATCACACCCACACGTCACACCAACACATCACACCCACACATCACACCCACACCACTGATCACACCCACACCCACACATCACACCCACACATCAGACATCAAACCCGCATATCACACCAACACCTACACCCACACCCACACATCACACCCACATATCACGCACACACATCACACCCACACCCACACCCACACATCACACCCACATATCACACCCACACATCACATCCAAACCCACACATCACACCCACACATCACACCCACACCCACACCCACACATCACTCCCACACCCACACATCACACATCACACCCACACCCACACATCACACCCAAAATCACACATCACACCCACACATCACACCCACACATCACACATCACACCCACACCCACACCCACACATCACTCCCACACCCACACATCACACATCACACCCACACCCACACATCACACCCAGATTCACACCCAGACCCACACATCACACATCACACCCACACATCACACCCAAACCCACACATCACACCGACACCCACACATCACTCCCACACATCACACCCACACATCACACACACACCCACACATCACACCCACACCCACACATCACACCCACACCCACACATCACACATCACACCCACACATAACACCCACACCCACACATCACACCCACACATCACACCCACACCCACACATCACACCCACACATAACACCCACACCCACACATAACACCCACACCCACACATCACACCCACACATCACACCCACACCCACACATCACACCCACACACACACATCACACCCACACCCACACATCACACCCACACATCACACCCACACATCACACCCACACATCACACCCACACATCACACCCACACCCACACATCACACCCACACATCACACCCACACCCACACATCACACCCCCACATCACAACCACACATCACACCCACACATCACACCCACGCCGACACCCACACATCACACCCACACATCACACCCACACCCACACCCACATCCAAACCCAAACATCACACCCACACATCACACCCACACCCACACATCATACATCACACCCACACCCACACCCACATTCACACACACACCCACACATCACACCCACACATCACACCCACACCCACACCCACATCCAAACCCAAACATCACACCCACACATCACACCCACACATCATACATCACACCCACACCCACACCCACATTCACACACACACCCAAAGCCAGACATCACAGCCACACATCACACACACACCAACATCATACCCACACATCACACCCACACATCACAGCCACACATCACACCCAAACTCACACATCACACCCACACATCACACCCACACATCACACCCAAACCCACAGATCACACCGACACCCACACATCACACCTACACATCACACCCACACATCACACCCACACATCACACCCAAAGCCAGAAATCACACCCACACATCACACCCAAACTCACACATCACACCGACACCCACACATCAGACACACACCCACACATCACACCCACACATCACACCCACACATGACACCCACACATCACACCCACACATCACACCCACACATCACACCCACACATCACACCCACACTCACACATCACGCCCACTCATCACACCCACACCACAGATCACACCCACACCAACACATCACACCCACACATCACACCCACACCCACACATCACACCCACACATCACACCTACACATCACACCCACACCCTCACATCACACCCTCCATCACACCCACATCCACACATCACACCCACACATCACACCCACACTCACACATCACACCCACACATCACACCCACACATCACACCCACACCCACACATCACACCCACACCCAGACATCACACCCACACATCACACCCAAACCCACAGATCACACCGACACCCACACATCACACCTACACATCACACCCACACATCACACCCACACATCACACCCACACCCACACATCACACCCACACATCACACCCACACATCACACCCACACATCACACCCACACCCACACATCACACCCACACATCACACCCACACATCACACCCACACCCACACATCACACCCACACATCACACCCACACATCACACCCACACCCACACATCACACCCACACCCACACATCACACCCACACATCACACCCACACATCACACCCACACCCACACATCACGCCCACTCATCACACCCACACCACAGATCACACCCACACCAACACATCACACCCACACATCACACCCACACCCACACATCACACCCTCCATCATACCCACATCCACACATCACACCCACACATCACACCCACACTCACACATCACACCCACACATCACACCCACACATCACACCCACACATCACAGCCACACCCACACATCACACCCTCACATCACACCCACACCCACACATCACACCCACACCCACACATCACAGCCACACCCAGACATCACACCCACACATCACACCCATACCCACACCTCACACCCACACATCACACCCACACCCACACATCGCACCCACACATCACACCCACACATCGCACCCACACATCACACCCACACATCACACACAAACCCACACATCACACCCACACATCACACCCACACATCACACCCAAACCCACACATCACACCCACACATCACACTCACACCCACACATCACACCCACACATCACACCAGCACCCACACTTCACACCCACACATAACGCCCACACCCACACATCACACCCACACCAACACATCACACCCACACATCACACCCACACCCACACCCACACATCACTCCCACACCCACACATCACACATCACACCCACACCCACACATCACACCCAGATTCACACCCAGACCCACACCCACACATCACACCCACACATCACACCCACACATCACACCCAAACCCACACATCACACCCACACATCACACCCACACATCACACCCACACATCACACCCACACATCACACCCAAAGCCAGACATCACAGCCACACATCACACCCAAACTCACACATCACACCGACACCCAAACATCACACACGCACCCACACATCACACACACACATCACACCCACACATCACACCCACACATCACACCCACACATCACACCCACACATCACACCCAAAGCCAGAAATCACACCCACACATCACACCCAAACTCACACATCACACCGACACCCACACATCACACACACCCACACATCACTCCCACACATCAGACGCACACATGACACCAACACATCACACCCACACATCACACCCACACCACAGATCACACCCACACCAACACATCACACCCACACATCACACCCACACCCACACATCACACCCACACATCACACCCACACCCACACATCACACCCACACCCACACATCACACCCACACATCACGAACACACATCACACCCACACTCACACATCACACCCACATATCACACCCAAACATCACACCCAAACCCACACATCACACCCACACATCACACCCACACACACACCCACACATCACACCCACACCCACACATCACACCCACACATCACACCCACACAACACACCCGCACATCACACATCACACCCACACATCACACTCACACCCACACATCACACCCACACATCACACCAGCACCCACACTTCACACCCACACATAACGCCCACACCCACACATCACACCCACACCAACACATCACACCCACACATCACACCCACACCCACACCCACACATCACTCCCACACCCACACATCACACATCACACCCACACCCACACATCACACCCAGATTCACACCCAGACCCACACCCACACATCACACCCACACATCACACCCACACATCACACCCAAACCCACACATCACACCCACACATCACACCCACACATCACACCCACACATCACACCCACACATCACACCCAAAGCCAGACATCACAGCCACACATCACACCCAAACTCACACATCACACCGACACCCAAACATCACACACGCACCCACACATCACACACACACATCACACCCACACATCACACCCACACATCACACCCACACATCACACCCACACATCACACCCAAAGCCAGAAATCACACCCACACATCACACCCAAACTCACACATCACACCGACACCCACACATCACACACACCCACACATCACTCCCACACATCAGACGCACACATGACACCAACACATCACACCCACACATCACACCCACACCACAGATCACACCCACACCAACACATCACACCCACACATCACACCCACACCCACACATCACACCCACACATCACACCCACACCCACACATCACACCCACACCCACACATCACACCCACACATCACGAACACACATCACACCCACACTCACACATCACACCCACATATCACACCCAAACATCACACCCAAACCCACACATCACACCCACACATCACACCCACACACACACCCACACATCACACCCACACCCACACATCACACCCACACATCACACCCACACAACACACCCGCACATCACACATCAGACCCACACATCACACCCATTCAAAACACCCACACATCACACCCACACATCACACCCACACCCACACATCACACCTACACATCACACCCACACATCACACCCACACATCACACCCACACATCACACCCACACATCACACCCACACATCACACCCAAAGCCAGAAATCACACCCACACATCACACCCAAACTCACACATCACACCGACACCCACACATCAGACACACACCCACACATCACACCCACACATCACACCCACACATCACACACACCCACACATCACTCCCACACATCACACGCACACATGACACCAACACATCACACCCACACATCACACCCACACCACAGATCACACCCACACCAACACATCACACCCACACATCACACCCACACCCACACATCACACCCACACATCACACCCACACCCACACATCACACCCACACCCACACATCACACCCACACATCACACCCACACCCACACATCACGCCTACACATCACACCCACACCCTCACATCACACCCTCCATCACACCCACATCCACACATCACACCCACACCGACACATCACACCCACACCCACACATCACACCCACACCCACACATCACACCCACACATCACACCCACACCCACACATCACACCTACACATCACACCCACACCCTCACATCACACCCACACATCACACCCACACCCACACATCACACCCACACATCACGAACACACATCACACCCACACTCACACATCACACCCACATATCACACCCAAACATCACACCCAAACCCACACATCACACCCACACATCACACCCACACACACACCCACACATCACACCCACACCCACACATCACACCCAGACATCACACCCACACATCACACCCACACATCACACATCAAACCCACACATCACACCCACACCCACACATCACACCCACACATCACACCCACACCCACACATCACAACCACACATCACACCCATTCAAAACACCCACACATCACACCCACACATCACACCCACACCCACACATCACACCCAAACATCACACCCACACATCACACCTACACATCACACCCACACCCACACATCACACCCACACATCACACCCACACCCACACATCACACCCACACATCACACACCACACCCACACATCACACCCACCCCAACACATCACACCCACACATCACACCCACACATCACACCCACACATCACACATCAAACCCACACATCACACCCACACCTACACCCACACCCACACATCACACCCACACATCACACATCACACCCACACATCACACCCACACTTCACACCCACACCCACACATCACACCCACACCCACACATCACACCCACACATCACACCCTCACATCACACCCGCACCCACACATCACACCCACACATCACACCCACACATCACACATCAAACCCACACATCACACCCACACCTACACCCACACCCACACATCACACCCACACATCACACATCAAACCCACACATCACACCCAGACATCACACCCACACATCACACCCACACATCACACCCACACATCACACCCACACTTCACACCCACACATCACACCCACACCCACACATCACACCCACACATCACACATCACACCCACACATCACACCCACACATCACACCCACACCCACACATCTCACCCACACCCACACATCACACCCACACATCACACATCACAACCACACATCACACCCACACATCACACCCACACATCACACATCACACCCACACATCACACCCACACATCACACCCACACATCACACCCACACCCACACTTCACACCCACTGTCACACATCACACCCACAGATCACACCCACACCAACACATCACATCTACACATCACACTCACACCCACACATCACACCCACACCCACATATCACACCTACACCCACACATCACACACACATCCACACATCACACCCACACATCACACCCACACATCACACACACACCCACACATCACACCCACACATCACGCACACACATCACACCCACATCCTCACATCACACCCACACCCACACATCACACCTTCACACACACATCACACCCACACATCACACCCACACATCACACCCACACATCACACCCACACCCACACATCACACCCAAACATCACACCCACACATCACACCTACACATCACACCCACACCCACACATCACACCCACACATCACACCCACACCCACACATCACACCCACACATCACACACCACACCCACACATCACACCCACCCCAACACATCACACCCACACATCACACCCACACATCACACCCACACATCACACATCAAACCCACACATCACACCCACACCTACACCCACACCCACACATCACACCCACACATCACACATCACACCCACACATCACACCCACACTTCACACCCACACCCACACATCACACCCACACCCACACATCACACCCACACATCACACCCTCACATCACACCCGCACCCACACATCACACCCACACATCACACCCACACATCACACATCAAACCCACACATCACACCCACACCTACACCCACACCCACACATCACACCCACACATCACACATCAAACCCACACATCACACCCAGACATCACACCCACACATCACACCCACACATCACACCCACACATCACACCCACACTTCACACCCACACATCACACCCACACCCACACATCACACCCACACATCACACATCACACCCACACATCACACCCACACATCACACCCACACCCACACATCTCACCCACACCCACACATCACACCCACACATCACACATCACAACCACACATCACACCCACACATCACACCCACACGTCACACCCACACATCACACACACACATCACACCCACACCCACACTTCACACCCACTGTCACACATCACACCCACAGATCACACCCACACCAACACATCACATCTACACATCACACTCACACCCACACATCACACCCACACCCACATATCACACCTACACCCACACATCACACACACATCCACACATCACACCCACACATCACACCCACACATCACACACACACCCACACATCACACCCACACATCACGCACACACATCACACCCACATCCTCACATCACACCCACACCCACACATCACACCCACACACACACATCACACCCACACATCACACCCACACATCACACCCACACATCACACCCAAACGCACACTTCACAGCCACACATCACACCCACACACACACATCACACCCACACACACACATCACACCCACACCCACACACACACATCACACCCACATCCACACCCACACCCACACACACACCCACACTTCACACCCACACCACACACCCACACCCACACCCACACATCACTTCCACACCCACACATTACACCCACACCCACACCCACACGCACATCCACACCCACACCCACACCCACACCCACACATCACACCCACCCCAACACATCACACCCACACATCACACCCACACATCACACCCACACATCACACATCAAACCCACACATCACACCCACACCTACACCCACACCCACACATCACACCCACACATCACACATCACACCCACACATCACACCCACACTTCACACCCACACCCACACATCACACCCACACATCACACCCTCACATCACACCCGCACCCACACATCACACCCACACATCACACCCACACATCACACATCAAACCCACACATCACACCCACACCTACACCCACACCCACACATCACACCCACACATCACACATCAAACCCACACATCACACCCAGACATCACACCCACACATCACACCCACACATCACACCCACACATCACACCCACACTTCACACCCACACATCACACCCACACCCACACATCACACCCACACATCACACATCACACCCACACATCACACCCACACATCACACCCACACCCACACATCTCACCCACACCCACACATCACACCCACACATCACACATCACAACCACACATCACACCCACACATCACACCCACACATCACACATCACACCCACACATCACACCCACACATCACACACACACATCACACCCACACCCACACTTCACACCCACTGTCACACATCACACCCACAGATCACACCCACACCAACACATCACATCTACACATCACACTCACACCCACACATCACACCCACACCCACATATCACACCTACACCCACACATCACACACACATCCACACATCACACCCACACATCACACCCACACATCACACACACACCCACACATCACACCGACACATCACGCACACACATCACACCCACATCCTCACATCACACCCACACCCACACATCACACCCACACACACACATCACACCCACACATCACACCCACACATCACACCCACACATCACACCCACACCCACACATCACACCCACACATCACACCCACACCCACACATCACACCTACACATCACACCCACACCCACACATCACACCCACACATCACACCCACACCCACACATCACACCCACACATCACACACCACACCCACACATCACACCCACCCCAACACATCACACCCACACATCACACCCACACATCACACCCACACATCACACATCAAACCCACACATCACACCCACACCTACACCCACACCCACACATCACACCCACACATCACACATCAAACCCACACATCACACCCAGACATCACACCCACACATCACACCCACACATCACACCCACACATCACACCCACACTTCACACCCACACATCACACCCACACCCACACATCACACCCACACATCACACATCACACCCACACATCACACCCACACATCACACCCACACCCACACATCTCACCCACACCCACACATCACACCCACACATCACACATCACAACCACACATCACACCCACACATCACACCCACACGTCACACCCACACATCACACACACACATCACACCCACACCCACACTTCACACCCACTGTCACACATCACACCCACAGATCACACCCACACCAACACATCACATCTACACATCACACTCACACCCACACATCACACCCACACCCACATATCACACCTACACCCACACATCACACACACATCCACACATCACACCCACACATCACACCCACACATCACACACACACCCACACATCACACCCACACATCACGCACACACATCACACCCACATCCTCACATCACACCCACACCCACACATCACACCCACACACACACATCACACCCACACATCACACCCACACATCACACCCACACATCACACCCAAACGCACACTTCACAGCCACACATCACACCCACACACACACATCACACCCACACACACACATCACACCCACACCCACACACACACATCACACCCACATCCACACCCACACCCACACACACACCCACACTTCACACACACACCACACACCCACACCCACACCCACACATCACTTCCACACCCACACATTACACCCACACCCACACCCACACGCACATCCACACCCACACCCACACCCACACCCACACCCACACCCACACTTCACACCCACACCTCACACGCACACCCACACCCACACTTCACACCCACACCTCACACCTCACACCCACACCCACACCCACACTTCACACCCATACCCACACTTCACACCCACACCCACACATCACACCCACACATCACACCCACACCCACACATCACACCCACACCCACACATCACACATCACACCCACACATAACACCCACACCCACACATCACACCCACACATCACACCCACACCCACACATCACACCCACACATCACACCCACACCCACACATCACACCCACACATAACACCCACACCCACACATCACACCCAAACCCACACATCACACCCACACATCACACACACACATCACACCCACACCCACACATCACACCCACACACCACACCCACACATCACACCCACACATCACACCCACACATCACACCCACACCCACACATCACACCCCCACATCACACCCACACATCACACCCACACCCACACATCACACCCCCACATCACAACCACACATCACACCCACACATCACACCCACACATCACACCCACACCCACACATCACACCCCCACATCACACCCACACATCACACCCACACCCACACATCACACCCCCACATCACACCCACACATCACACCCACGCCCACACCCACACATCACACCCACACATCACACCCACACCCACACCCACATCCAAACCCAAACATCACACCCACACATCACACCCACACCCACACATCATACATCACACCCACACCCACACCCACATTCACACACACAGCCACACACACACCCACACACACACCCACACACACACCCACACAAATACCCACACCCAAACATCACACCCACACATCACACCCACACATCACACCCACACCCACACCCACACATCACACCCATACCCACACCCACACACACAAATCACACCCACACATCACACCCACACACACACCCACACACACACCCACACAGCACACCCACACCCACACATCACACACACACATCACACCCACATCCACACCCACACCCACAGCCACACCCACACATCACACCCACACATCACACCCACAACCACACCCACATCCACACCCACACCCACATTCACACCCACATTCACACCCACACCGACACCCACACCCACACATCACACCCACACATCACACCCACACTTACACCCACACCCACACCCACACCCACACATCACACCCACACATCACACCCACACATCACACCCAAACATCACACACACACCCACACATCACACCCACACCCACACACACACATCACACCCACATCCACACCCACACCCACACACACACCCACACTTCACACCCACACCACACACCCACACCCACACCCACACATCACTTCCACACCCACACATTACACCCACACCCACACCCACAAGCACATCCACACCCACACCCACACCCACACCCACACCCACACCCACACTTCACACCCACACCTCACACGCACACCCACACCCACACTTCACACCCATACCCACACTTCACACCCACACCCACACATCACACCCACACATCACACCCACACCCACACATCACACCCACACCCACACATCACACATCACACCCACACATAACACCCACACCCACACATCACACCCACACATCACACCCACACCCACACATCACACCCACACATCACACCCACACCCACACATCACACCCACACATAACACCCACACCCACACATCACACCCAAACCCACACATCACACCCACACATCACACACACACATCACACCCACACCCACACATCACACCCACACACCACACCCACACATCACACCCACACATCACACCCACACATCACACCCACACCCACACATCACACCCCCACATCACTCCCACACATCACACCCACACCCACACATCACACCCCCACATCACAACCACACATCACACCCACACATCACACCCACGCCCACACCCACACATCACACCCACACATCACACCCACACCCACACCCACATCCAAACCCAAACATCACACCCACACATCACACCCACACCCACACATCATACATCACACCCACACCCACACCCACATTCACACACACACCCACACACACACCCACACACACACCCACACACACACCCACACAAATACCCACACCCAAACATCACACCCACACATCACACCCACACATCACACCCACACCCACACCCACACATCACACCCATACCCACACCCACACACACAAATCACACCCGCACATCACACCCACACACACACCCACACACACACCCACACAGCACACCCACACCCACACATCACACACACACATCACACCCACATCCACACCCACACCCACAGCCACACCCACACATCACACCCACACATCACACCCACAACCACACCCACATCCACACCCACACCCACATTCACACCCACATTCACACCCACACCGACACCCACACCCACACATCACACCCACACATCACACCCACACTTACACCCACACCCACACCCACACCCACACATCACACCCACACATCACACCCACACATCACACCCAAACATCACACACACACCCACACATCACACCCATACCCACACATCACACCCACACATCACACCCATACCCACACATCACACCCACACATCACACCCACACACACACATCACACCCACACCCACACACACACATCACACCCACATCCACACCCACACCCACACACACACCCACACTTCACACCCACACCACACACCCACACCCACACCCACACATCACTTCCACACCCACACATTACACCCACACCCACACGCACATCCACACCCACACCCACACCCACACCCACACCCACACTTCACACCCACACCTCACACGCACACCCACACCCACACTTCACACCCACACCTCACACCTCACACCCACACCCACACCCACACTTCACACCCACACCCACACTTCACACCCACACCCACACATCACACCCACACATCACACCCACACCCACACATCACACCCACACCCACACCCACACATCACACCCACACCTCACACCCACACCCACACATCACACCCACACATCACACCCACACCCACACATCACACCCACACATAACACCCACACCCACACATCACACCCAAACCCACACATCACACCCACACATCACACACACACATCACACCCACACCCACACATCACACCCACACACCACACCCACACATCACACCCACACATCACACACACACATCACACCCACACCCACACATCACATCCACACATCACACCCACACATCACACCCACACCCACACATCACACCCCCACATCACACCCACACATCACACCCACACATCACACCCACACCCACACATCACACCCCCACATCACAACCACACATCACACCCACACATCACACCCACGCCCACACCCACACATCACACCCACACATCACACCCACACCCACACCCACATCCACACATCACACCCACACCCAAACCCAAACATCACACCCACACATCACACCCACACCCACACATCATACATCACACCCACACCCACACCCACATTCACACACACAACCACACACACACCCACACACACACCCACACACACACCCACACACACACCCACACAAATACCCACACCCAAACATCACACCCACACATCACACCCACACCCACACATCACACCCACACCCACACCCACACATCACACCCATACCCACACCCACACACACAAATCACACCCGCACATCACACCCACACACACACCCACACACACACCCACACAGCACACCCACACCCACACATCACACACACACATCACACCCACATCCACACCCACACCCACAGCCACACCCACACATCACACCCACAACCACACCCACATCCACACCCACACCCACATTCACACCCACATTCACACCCACACCGACACCCACACCCACACATCACACCCACACATCACACCCACACTTACACCCACACCCACACCCACACAACACACCCACACATCACACCCAAACATCACACCCACACCCACACATCACACCCATACCCACACATCACACCCACACATCACACCCACACCCACACATCACACCCACGCCCACACATCACACCCACACCCACAATCACACCCACACATCACACCCACACATCACACCCACGCCCACACATCACACCCACACCCACACAACACACCCACACATCACACCCACATGTCACACCCACACATCACACCCACATATCACACCCACACATCACACCCACACCCACACATCACACCCACACATCACACCCACACATCACACCCACACCCACACATCACACCCACACATCACACCCACACCCACACATCACACCCACACATAACACCCACACCCACACATCACACCCAAACCCACACATCACACCCACACATCACACACACACATCACACCCACACCCACACATCACACCCACACACCACACCCACACATCACACCCACACATCACACCCACACCCACACATCACACCCCCACATCACACCCACACATCACACCCACACATCACACCCACACCCACACATCACACCCCCACATCACAACCACACATCACACCCACTCGTCACACCCACACCCACACATCACACCCACACATCACACCCACACCCACACCCACATCCACACCCACACACACACATCACACCCACATCCACACCCACACCCACACACACACCCACACTTCACACCCACACCACACACCCACACCCACACCCACACATCACTTCCACACCCACACATTACACCCACACCCACACGCACATCCACACCCACACCCACACCCACACCCACACCCACACTTCACACCCACACCTCACACGCACACCCACACCCACACTTCACACCCACACCTCACACCTCACACCCACACGCACACCCACACTTCACACCCACACCCACACTTCACACCCACACCCACACATCACACCCACACATCACACCCACACCCACACATCACACCCACACCCACACCCACACATCACACCCACACATCACACCCACACCCACACATCACACCCACACATCACACCCACACCCACACATCACACCCACACATAACACCCACACCCACACATCACACCCAAACCCACACATCACACACACACATCACACCCACACCCACACATCACACCCACACACCACACCCACACATCACACCCACACATCACACCCACACATCACACCCACACCCACACATCACACCCCCACATCACACCCACACATCACACCCACACATCACACCCACACCCACACATCACACCCCCACATCACAACCACACATCACACCCACACATCACACCCACGCCCACACCCACACATCACACCCACACATCACACCCACACCCACACCCACATCCACACATCACACCCACACCCAAACCCAAACATCACACCCACACATCACACCCACACCCACACATCATACATCACACCCACACCCACACCCACATTCACACACACAACCACACACACACCCACACACACACCCACACACACACCCACACACACACCCACACAAATACCCACACCCAAACATCACACCCACACATCACACCCACACCCACACATCACACCCACACCCACACCCACACATCACACCCATACCCACACCCACACACACAAATCACACCCGCACATCACACCCACACACACACCCACACACAAACTCACACAGCACACCCACACCCACACAACACACACACACATCACACCCACATCCACACCCACACCCACAGCCACACCCACACATCACACCCACAACCACACCCACATCCACACCCACACCCACATTCACACCCACATTCACACCCACACCGACACCCACACCCACACATCACACCCACACATCACACCCACACTTACACCCACACCCACACCCACACATCACACCCACACATCACACCCACACATCACACCCAAACATCACACCCACACCCACACATCACACCCATACCCACACATCACACCCACACATCACACCCACACCCACACATCACACCCATACCCACACATCACACCCACACATCACACCCATACCCACACATCACACCCACACATCACACCCACGCCCACACATCACACCCACACATTACACCCAAACATCACATCCACACCACAATCACACCCACACATCACACCCACACATCACACCCAAACCCACACATCACACCCACACATCACACCCACGCCCACACATCACACCCACACCCACACATCACACCCACACATCACACCCACATGTCACACCCACACATCACACCCACATATCACACCCACACATCACACCACACCCACACATCACCCCACACATCACACCCACACATCACACCCACACCCACACATCACACCCACACATCACACACACACCCACACATCACCCACCCACACCCACACATCATACCCACACATCACACCCACACCCACACATCACACCCACACATCACACCCACACCCACACATCACACCCACACATAACACCCACACCCACACATCACACCCAAACCCACACATCACACCCACACATCACACACACACATCACACCCACACCCACACATCACACCCACACACCACACCCACACATCACACCCACACATCACACCCACACCCACACATCACACCCCCACATCACACCCACACATCACACCCACACATCACACCCACACCCACACATCACACCCCCACATCACAACCACACATCACACCCACTCATCACACCCACACCCACACATCACACCCACACATCACACCCACACCCACACCCACATCCACACATCACACCCACACCCAAACCCAAACATCACACCCACACATCACACCCACACCCACACATCATACATCACACCCATACCCACACGCACATTCACACACACAACCACACACACACCCACACACACACCCACACACACACCCACACACACACCCACACAAATACCCACACCCAACATCACACCCACACATCACACCCACACCCCACACATCACACCCAACCCCACACCCACACATCACACCCATACCCACACCCACACACACAAATCACACCCGCACATCACACCCACACACACACCCACACACACACCCACACAGCACACCCACACCCACACATCACACACACACATCACACCCACATCCACACCCACACCCACAGCCACACCCACACATCACACCCACAACCACACCCACATCCACACCCACACCCACATTCACACCCACATTCACACCCACACCGACACCCACACCCACACATCACACCCACACTTACACCCACACCCACACCCACACCCACACATCACACCCACACATCACACCCACACATCACACCCAAACATCACACCCACACCCACACATCACACCCATACCCACACATCACACCCACACATCACACCCACACCCACACATCACACCCATACCCACACATCACACCCACACATCACACCCATACCCACACATCACACCCACACATCACACCCACGCCCACACATCACACCCACACCCACATATCACACTCACACATTACACCCAAACATCACATCCACACCCACAATCACACCCACACATCACACCCACACATCACACCCAAACCCACACATCACACCCACACATCACACCCACGCCCACACATCACACCCACACCCACACATCACACCCACACATCACACACACACCCACACATCACACCCACACCCACACCCACACATCACACCCACACATCACACCCACACCCACACATCACACCCACTCATCACACCCACACCCACACATCACACCCACACATAACACCCACACCCACACATCACACCCAAACCCACACATCACACCCACACATCACACCCACACCCACACATCACACCCCCACATCACACCCACACATCACACCCACACATCACACCCAAACCCACACATCACACCCACACATCACAACCACACATCACACCCACACATCACACCCACACCCACACATCACACCCACACATCACACCCACACCCACACCCACATCCACACATCACACCCACACCCACACATCATACATCACACCCACACCCACACCCACATTCACACACACAACCACACACACACCCACACACACACCCACACACACACCCACACACACACCCACACAAATACCCACACCCAAACATCACACCCACACATCACACCCACACCCACACATCACACCCACACCCACACCCACACATCACACCCATACCCACACCCACACACACAAATCACACCCGCACATCACACCCACACACACACCCACACATCACACCCACACATCACACCCACAACCACACCCACATCCACACCCACACCCACATTCACACCCACATTCACACCCACACCGACACCCACACCCACACATCACACCCACACATCACACCCACACTTACACCCACACCCACACCCACACCCACACATCACACCCACACATCACACCCACACATCACACCCACACATCACACCCACACCCACACATCACACCCATACCCACACATCACACCCACACATCACACCCACACCCACACATCACACCCATACCCACACATCACACCCACACATCACACCCATACCCACACATCACACCCACACATCACACCCACGCCCACACATCACACCCACACCCACATATCACACTCACACATTACACCCAAACATCACATCCACACCCACAATCACACCCACACATCACACCCACACATCACACCCAAACCCACACATCACACCCACACATGACACCCACGCCCACACATCACACCCACACCCACACATCACACCAACACATCACACCCACATGTCACACCCACACATCACACCCACATATCACACCCACATATCACACCCACACCCACACATCACACCCACACATCACACCCACACATCACACCCACACCCACACATCACACCCCACACATCACACACACACCCACACATCACACCCACACATCACCACACACATCACACCCACACCCACACATCACACCCACACATCACACCCAGACAACACACCCACACCCACACATCAAACATCACACCCACACATCACACATCACACCCACACATCACACCACACCCACACATCACACCCACATATCACACCCTCACATCACACACACACATCACACCCACACATCACACCCACACATCACACATCACACCCACACATCACACCCACACATCACATTCACACATCACACCCACACATCACACCCACACATCACACCCACACATCACACCCACACTTCACACCCACACATCACACCCACACCCACACATCACACCCACACATCACACCCACACATCACACACACACTTCACACCCACACATCACACCCACACATCACACCCACACATCACAGCCACACCCACACATCACACCCACACATCACACCCACACATCACACCCACACCCACACATCACACCCACACCCACACATCACACCCACACATCACACCTACACATCACACCCACACATCACACCCACACATCACACATCACACCCACACATCACTCCCACACATCACACCCACACATCACACCCACACATCATACCCAGACCCACACATCACACCCACTCCCACACATCACATCCTCACATCACACCGACACCCACACATCACACCCACACCCACACATCACACCCACACATCACACCCAGACATCACACATCACACCCACACATCACACCCACACATCACACCCACACATCACAGCCACACCCACACATCACACCCTCACATCACACCCACACCCACACATCACACCCACACCCACACATCACACCCACACCCAGACATCACACCCACACATCGCACCCATACCCACATCTCGCACCCACACATCACACCCACACCCACACATCACACCCACACCCACACATCGCACCCACACATCACACCCACACATCGCACCCACACATCACACCCACACATCACACCCAAACCCACACATCACACCCACACATCACACCCACACATCACACCCACACCCACACATCACACCCACACCCACACATCACACCCACACATCACACTCACACCCACACATCACACCCACACATCACACCAGCACCCACACTTCACACCCACACATCACGCCCACACCCACACATCACACCCACACCAACACATCACACCCACACATCACACCCACACATCACACCCACACATCACACCCACACCCACATATCACACCCACACATCACACCCACAGCCACACATCACACCCCCACATCACACCCACACCCACACATCACACCCACACATCACACCCACACCCACAGATCACACCCACACATCACACCCACACATCACACCCACACATCACATCCACACCCACACATCACACCCACACATCACAGCCACACCCAAACATCACACCCACACATCACACCCACACATCACACCCACACCCCACACATCACACCCAGACATCACAGCCACACCCACACATCACACTCACACATCACACCCACACATCACACCCACACCCACACATCACGCCCACTCATCACACCCCACACCACAGATCACACCCACACCCACACATCACACCCACACATCACACCCACACGTCACACCCTCACCCACACATCACACCCATACATCACACCCACGCATCACACCCACACATCACACCCACACATCACATCCACACATCACACACAGACCCAGACATCACTCCCACACCCACACATCACACCCACACGTCACACCAACACATCACACCCACACATCACACCCACACCACTGATCACACCCACACCCACACATCGCACCCACACATCAGACATCAAACCCGCATATCACACCAACACCTACACCCACACCCACACATCACACCCACATATCACGCACACACATCACACCCACACCCACACCCACACATCACAACCACATATCACACCCACACATCACATCCAAACCCACACATCACACCCACACATCACACCCACACCCACACCCACACATCACTCCCACACCCACACATCACACATCACACCCACACCCACACATCACACCCAAAACCACAACATCACACCCACACATCACACATCACACCCACTCCCACACCCACACATCACTCCCACACCCACACATCACACATCACACCCACACCCACACATCACACCCAGATTCACACCCAGACCCACACATCACACATCACACCCACACATCACACCACAAATCACACCCAAACCCACACATCACACCGACTCCCACACATCACTCCCACACATCACACACACACCCACACATCACACCCCACACCCACACATCACACCCACACCCACACATCACACATCACACCCACAACATAACACCCACACCCACACATCACACCCACACATCACCACCTCACCACACACACATCACACCCACACATCACACCCACCCACACATCACACCCACACATAACACCCACACCACACATCACACCCACACCCACACATCACACCCACACACCACACCACACATCACACCCACACATCACACCACACATCACACCCACACCCACACATCACACCCACACATCCACACCCACACATCACACCCACACCCACACATCACACCCACACACCACACCCACACATCACACCCACACATCACACCCACACATCACACCCACACCCACACATCACACCCCCACATCACACCCACACATCACACCCACACCCACACATCACACCCCCACATCACAACCACACATCACACCCACACATCACACCCACGCCCACACCCACACATCACACCCACACATCACACCCACACCCACACCCACATCCAAACCCAAACATCACACACACACATCACACCCACACATCATACATCACACCCACACCCACACCCCACATTCACACACACACCCAAAGCCAGACATCACAGCCACACATCACACACACACCAACATCACACCCACACATCACACCCACACATCACACCCACACATCACAGCCACACATCACACCCAAACTCACACATCACACCCACACATCACACCCACACATCACACCCAAACCCACAGATCACACCGACACCCACACATCACACCTACACATCACACCCACACATCACACCCACACATCACACCCAAAGCCAGAAATCACACCCACACATCACACCCAAACTCACACATCACACCGACACCCACACATCAGACACACACCCCACACTTCACACCCCACACATCACACCCACACATCACACCCACACATGACACCCACACATCACACCCACACATCACACCCACACATCACACCCCACACATCACACCCACACCCCACACATCACGCCCACTCATCACACCCACACCGCAGATCACACCCACACCAACACATCACACCCACACATCACACCCACACATACACATCACACCCACACATCACACCTACACATCACACCCACACCCACACATCACACCCACACATCACACCCACACTCACACATCACACCCACACATCACACCCACACATCACACCCACACATCACACCCACACCCACACATCACACCCACACCCAGGACATCACACCCACACATCACACCCAAACCCACAGATCACACCGACACCCACACATCACACCTACACATCACACCCACACATCACACCCACACATCACACCCACACCCACACATCACACCCACACATCACACCCACACATCACACCCACACATCACACCCACACCCCACACATCACACCCACACATCACACCCACACATCACACCCACACCCACACATCACACCCACAACATCACACCCACACATCACACCCACACCCACACATCACACCCACACCCACACATCACACCCACACATCACACCCACACATCACACCCACACCCACACATCACGCCCACTCATCACACCCACACCACAGATCACACCCACACCAACACATCACACCCACACATCACACCCACACCCACACATCACACCCTCCATCATACCCACATCCACACATCACACCCACACATCACACCCACACTCACACATCACACCCACACATCACACCCACACATCACACCCACACATCACAGCCACACCCACACATCACACCCTCACATCACACCCACACCACACATCACACCCCACACCCACACATCACACCCACACCCAGACATCACACCCACACATCACACCCATACCCACACCTCACACCCACACATCACACCCACACCCACACATCGCACCCACACATCACACCCACACATCGCACCCACACATCACACCCACACATCACACACAAACCCACACATCACACCCACACATCACACCCACACATCACACCCACACCCACACATCACACCCACACATCACACTCACACCCACACATCACACCCACACATCACGCCCACACCCACACATCACACCCACACCAACACATCACACCCCACACATCACACCCACACCCACACCCACACATCACACATCACACCCACACCCACACGTCACACCCAGATTCACACCCAGACCCACACCCACACATCACACCCCACACATCACACCCCACACATCACACCCAAAGCCACACATCACACCCACACATCACACCCCACACATCACACCCAAACTCACACATCACACCCACACATCACACCCACACATCACACCCAAACTCACACATCACTCCCACACATCACACCCACACATCACACCCACACATCACACCCACGCCCACACATCACACCCACACCCACACAACACACCCACACATCACACCCACATGTCACACCCACACATCACACCCACATATCACACCCACACATCACACCCACACCCACACATCACACCCCACACATCACACCCACACATCACACCACACCACACATCACACCCACACATCACACCACACCCCACACATCACACCCACACCCACACCCACACATCACACCCACCATCACACCCACACCCACACATCACACCCACACATCACACCCACACCCACACATCACACCCACACATAACACCCACACCCACACATCACCCAAACCCACACATCACACCCACACATCACACACACACATCACACCCACACCCACACATCACACCCACCCACCACACCACACCCACACATCACACCCACACACCCACACCCACACATCACACCCCCACATCACACCCACACATCACACCCACATCACACCCACACCCACACATCACACCCCCCACATCACAACCACACATCACACCCACTCGTCACACCCCACACCCACACATCACACCCACACATCACACCACAACCCACACCCACATCCACACCCACACACACACATCACACCCACATCCACACCCACACCCACACACACACCCACACTTCACACCACACCACCACACACCCACACCCACACCCACACATCACTTCCACACCCACACATTACACCCACACCCACACGCACATCCACACCCACACCCACACCCACACCCACACCCACACTTCACACCCACACCTCACACGCACACCCACACCCACACTTCACACCCACACCCTCACACCTCACACCCACACCCCACACCCACACTTCACACCCACACCCACACTTCACACCCACACCCACACATCACACCCACACATCACACCCACACCCACACATCACACCCACACCCACACCCACACATCACACCCACACCCACACATCACACCCACACATCACACCCACACCCACACATCACACCCACACATAACACCCACACCCACACATCACACCCAAACCCACACATCACACACACACATCACACCCACACCCACACATCACACCCACACACCACACCCACACATCACACCCACACATCACACCCACACATCACACCCACACCCACACATCACACCCCCACATCACACCCACACATCACACCCACACATCACACCCACACCCACACATCACACCCCCACATCACAACCACACATCACACCCACACATCACACCCACGCCCACACCCACACATCACACCCACACATCACACCCACACCCACACCCACATCCACACATCACACCCACACCCAAACCCAAACATCACACCCACACATCACACCCACACCCACACATCATACATCACACCCACACCCACACCCACATTCACACACACAACCACACACACACCCACACACACACCCACACACACACCCACACACACACCCACACAAATACCCACACCAAAACATCACACCCACACATCACACCCACACCCACACATCCACACCCACACCCACACCCACACATCACACCCATACCCACACCCACACACACAAATCACACCCGCACATCACACCCACACACACACCCACACACACACCCACACAGCACACCCACACCCACACATCACACACACACATCACACCCACATCCACACCCACACCCACAGCCACACCCACACATCACACCCACAACCACACCCACATCCACACCCACACCCACATTCACACCCACATTCACACCCACACCGACACCCACCACCCACACATCACACCCACACATCACACCCACACTTACACCCACACCCACACCCACACATCACACCCACACATCACACCCACACATCACACCCAAACATCACACCCACACCCACACATCACACCCATACCCACACATCACACCCACACATCACACCCACACCCACACATCACACCCATACCCACACATCACACCCACACATCACACCCATACCCACACATCACACACATCACACCCACACATCACACCCAACCCACACATCACACCCACACATCACACCCACGCCCACACATCACACCCACACCCCACACATCACACCCACACATCACACCCACATCACACCCACACATCACACCCACACCACCACACCACACACACCCCACACATCACACCCACACATCACACCCACACCCACACATCCCCCACACATCACACCCACACCCACACATCACACCACACCCACACCCACACATCACACCCACCACATCACACCCACACCCACACATCACACCCACACATCACACCCCACACCCACACATCACACCCACACATAACACCCACACCCACACATCACACCCAAACCCACACATCACACCCACACATCACACACACCACATCACACCCACACCCCACACATCACACCCCACACCACCACACCCACACATCACACCCACACATCACACCCACACCCACACATCACACCCCCACATCACACCCACACATCACACCCACACATCACACCCACACCCACACATCACACCCCCACATCACAACCACACATCACACCCACTCATCACACCCCACACCACCACATCACACCCACACACACACCCACACCCACACCCACATCCACACATCACACCCACACCCAAACCCAAACATCACACCCACACATCACACCCACACCCACACATCATACATCACACCCATACCCACACCCACATTCACACACACAACCACACACACACCCACACACACACCCACACACACACCCACACACACACCCACACAAATACCCACACCCAAACATCACACCCCACACATCACACCCACACCCACACATCACACCCAACCCCACACCCACACATCACACCCATACCCACACATCACACACAAATCACACCCGCACATCACACCCACACACACACCCACACACACACCCACACAGCACACCCACACCCACACATCACACACACACATCACACCCACATCCACACCCACACCCACATCCACACCCACACATCACACCCACAACCCACACCCACATCCACACCCCACACCCACATTCACACCCACATTCACACCCACACCCGACACCCCCACACCCACACATCACACCCCCACATTACACCCACACATCACACCCAAACATCACACCCACACCCACACATCACACCCATACCCACACATCACACCCACACATCACACCCACACCCACACATCACACCCATACCCACACATCACACCCACACATCACACCCATACCCACACATCACACCCACACATCACACCCACGCCCACCACACATCACACCCACACCCACATATCACACTCACACATTACACCCCAAACATCACATCCACACCCACAATCACACCCACACATCACACCCACAACATCACACCCAAACCCACACATCACACCCACACATCACACCCACGCCCACACATCACACCCACACCCACACATCACACCCACACATCACACACACACCCACACATCACACCCCACACCCACACCCCACACATCACACCCACCACATCACACCCACACCCACACATCACACCCACACATCACACCCACACCCACCACATCACACCCACACATAACACCCACACCCACACATCACACCCAAACCCACACACATCACACCCACACATCACACCCACCACACCACACATCACACCCCCCACATCACACCCACCACATCACACCCACACATCACACCCAAACCCACACATCACACCCACACATCACAACCACACATCACACCCACACCTCACACCCACACCCACACATCACACCCACACATCACACCCCACACCCACACCCACATCCACACATCACACCCACACCCACACATCATACATCACACCCACACCCACACCCACATTCACACACACAACCACACACACACCCACACACACACCCACACACACACCCACACACACACCCCACACAAATACCCACACCCAAACATCACACCCACACATCACACCCACACCCACACATCACACCCACACCCACACCCACACATCACACCCATACCCACACCCACACACCACAAATCACACCCGCACATCACACCCACACACACACCCACACATCACACCCACACATCACACCCACAACCACACCCACATCCACACCCACACCCACATTCACACCCACATTCACACCCACACCGACACCCACACCCACACATCACACCCACACATCACACCCACACTTACACCCACACCCACCCCCACACCCACACATCACACCCACAACATCACACCCCCACACATCACACCCAAACATCACACCCCACACCCACACATCACACCCATACCCACACATCACACCCACCACATCACACCCACACCCACCACATCACACCCATACCCACACATCACACCCCACACATCACAACCCCATACCCACACATCACACCCACACATCACACCCCACGCCCACACATCACACCCACACCCACATATCACACTCACACATTACACCCAAACATCACATCCACACCCACAATCACACCCACACATCACACCCACACATCACACCCAAACCCACACATCACACCCACACATCACACCCACGCCCACACATCACACCCACACCCACACATGACACCCACACATCACACCCACATGTCACACCCCACACATCACACCCACATATCACACCCACACATCACACCCACACCCACACATCACACCCACACATCACACCCACACATCACACCCCCACACCCCACACATCACACCCACACATCACACACACACCCACACATCACACCCACCACATCACGCACACACATCACACCCACACCCACACATCACACCCACACATCACACCCAGACAACACACCCCACACCCACACATCAAACATCACACCCACACATCACACATTCACACCCACACATCACACCCACACCCACACATCACACCCACACATCACACCCTCACATCACACACACACATCACACCCACACATCACACCCACACATCACACATCACACCCACACATCACACCCACACATCACATTCACACATCACACCCACACATCACACCCACACATCACACCCACACATCACACCCACACTTCACACCCACACATCACACCCACACCCACACATCACACCCACACATCACACCCACACATCACACACACACACTTCACACCCACACATCACACCCACACATCACACCCACACATCACAGCCACACCCACACATCACACCCACACATCACACCCACACATCACACCCACACCCACACATCACACCCACACCCACACATCACACCCACACATCACACCTACACATCACTACCCACACATCACACCCACACTCACACATCACACCCACACATCACACCCACACCCCACACATCACACCCACACCCCACACATCACATCCTCACATCACACCGACACCCACACATCACACCCACACCCACACATCACACCCACACATCACACCCAGACATCACACATCACACCCACACATCACACCCACACATCACACCCACACATCACAGCCACACCCACACATCACACCCTCACATCACACCCACACCCACACATCACACCCACACCCACACATCACACCCACACCCAGACATCACACCCACACATCACATCCAAACCCACACATCACACCCACACATCACACCCACACCCCACACCCACACATCACTCCCACACCCACACATCACACATCACACACACACCCACACATCACACCCAAAACCACACATCACACCCACACATCACACCCACACATCACACATCACACACCCACACCCACACCCACACATCACTCTCCCACACCCACACATCACACATCACACCCACACCCACACATCACACCCAGATTCACACCCAGACCCACACATCACACATCACACCCACACATCACACCCACAAATCACACCCAAACCCACACATCACACCGACACCCACACATCACTCCCACACATCACACACACACCCCACACATCACACCCCACACCCCACACATCACACCCCACACCCACACATCACACATCACACCCACACATAACACCCACACCCCACACATCACACCCACACATCACACCCACACCCACACATCACACCCACACATCACACCCACACCCACACATCACACCCACACATAACACCCCACACACACACATCACACCCACACCCACACATCACACACCCACACACCACACCCACACATCACACCCACACATCACACCCACACATCACCCACACCCACACATCACACCCACACATCACACCCACACATCACACCCACACCCACACATCACACCCCACACACCACACCCACACATCACACCCCACACATCACACCCACACACACCACACCCACACATCACACCCACACATCACACCCACACATCACACCCACACCCACACATCACACCCCCCACATCACACCCCACACATCACACCCACACCCACACATCACACCCCCACATCACAACCACACATCACACCCACACATCACACCCACGCCCACACCCACACATCACACCCACACATCACACCACCCACACCCACACCCACATCCAAACCCAAACATCACACCCCACACATCACACCCACACATCATACATCACACCCACACACCCACACCCACATTCACACACACACCCAAAGCCAGACATCACAGCCACACATCACACACACACCAACATCACACCCACACATCACACCCACACATCACACCCACACATCACAGCCACACATCACACCCAAACTCACACATCACACCCACACATCACACCCACACATCACACCCAAACCCACAGATCACACCGACAACCCACACATCACACCTACACATCACACCCCCACACATCACACCCACACATCACACCCAAAGCCAGAAATCACACCCACACATCACACCCAAACTCACACATCACACCGACACCCACACATCAGACACACACCCACACTTCACACCCACACATCACACCCACACATCACACCCACACATGACACCCACACATCACACCCACACATCACACCCACACATCACACCCACACATCACACCCACACCCACACATCACGCCCACTCATCACACCCACACCACAGATCACACCCACACCAACACATCACACCCACACATCACACCCACACCCACACATCACACCCACACATCACACCTACACATCACACCCACACCCACACATCACACCCACACATCACACCCACACTCACACATCACACCCACACATCACACCCACACATCACACCCACACATCACACCCACACCCACACATCACACCCACACCCAGACATCACACCCACACATCACACCCAAACCCACAGATCACACCGACACCCACACATCACACCTACACATCACACCCACACATCACACCCACACATCACACCCACACATCACACCCACACATCACACCCACACATCACACCCACACATCACACCCACACATCACACCCACACCCACACATCACACCCACACATCACACCCACACATCACACCCACACCCACACATCACACCCACACCCACACATCACACCCACACATCACACCCCACACATCACACCCACACCCACACATCACGCCCACTCATCACACCCACACCACAGATCACACCCACACCAACACATCACACCCACACATCACACCCACACCCACACATCACACCCTCCATCATACCCACATCCACACATCACACCCACACATCACACCCACACTCACACATCACACCCACACATCACACCCACACATCACACCCACACATCACAGCCACACCCACACATCACACCCTCACATCACACCCACACCCCACACATCACACCCACACCCAGACACACCCACACATCACAGCCACACCCACACATCACACCCTCACATCACACCCACACCCACACATCACACCCACACCCAGACATCACACCCACACATCACACCCATACCCACACCTCACACCCACACATCACACCCACACCCACACATCGCACCCACACATCACACCCACACATCGCACCCACACATCACACCCACACATCACACACAAACCCACACATCACACCCACACATCACACCCACACATCACACCCACACCCACACATCACACCCACACATCACACTCACACCCACACATCACACCCACACATCACACCAGCACCCACACTTCACACCCACACATCACGCCCACACCCACACATCACACCCACACCAACACATCACACCCACACATCACACCCACACCCACACCCACACATCACACATCACACCCACACCCACACGTCACACCCAGATTCACACCCAGACCCACACCCACACATCACACCCACACATCACACCCACACATCACACCCAAAGCCACACATCACACCCACACATCACACCCACACATCACACCCAAACTCACACATCACACCCACACATCACACCCACACATCACACCCAAACTCACACATCACTCCCACACATCACACCCACACATCACACCCACACATCACACCCAAACATCACACCCACACCCACACATCACACCCACACCCACACATCACACCCACACATCACACCCACACCCACACATCACACCCACACCCACACATCACACCCACACATCACACCCACACCCACACATCACACCTACACATCACACCCACACATCACGAACACACATCACACCCACATATCACACCCACACATCACACCCACACACACACCCACACATCACACCCGCACATCACACATCAGACCCACACATCACACCCATTCAAAACACCCACACATCACACCCACACATCACACCCACACCCACACATCACACCTACACATCACACCCACACATCACACCCACACATCACACCCACACATCACACCCACACATCACACCCAAAGCCAGAAATCACACCCACACATCACACCCAAACTCACACATCACACCGACACCCACACATCAGACACACACCCACACTTCACACCCACACATCACACCCACACATCACACACACCCACACATCACTCCCACACATCACACGCACACATGACACCAACACATCACACCCACACATCACACCCACACCACAGATCACACCCCACACCAACACATCACACCCACACATCACACCCACACCCACACATCACACCCACACATCACACCCACACCCACACATCACACCCACACCCACACATCACACCCACACATCACACCCACACCCACACATCACACCTACACATCACACCCACACCCTCACATCACACCCTCCATCACACCCACATCCACACATCACACCCACACATCACACCCACACCCACACATCACGCCTACACATCACACCCACACCCCTCACATCACACCCTCCATCACACCCACATCCACACATCACACCCACACCCACACATCACACCCACACCCACACATCACACCCACACCCACACATCACACCCACACATCACACCCACACCCACACATCACACCTACACATCACACCCACACCCTCACATCACACCCACACATCACACCCACACCCACACATCACACCCACACATCACGAACACACATCACACCCACACTCACACATCACACCCACATATCACACCCAAACATCACACCCAAACCCACACATCACACCCACACATCACACCCACACACACACCCACACATCACACCCACACCCACACATCACACCCAGACATCACACCCACACATCACACCCACACATCACACATCAAACCCACACATCACACCCACACCCACACATCACACCCACACATCACACCCACACCAACACATCACAACCACACATCACACCCATTCAAAACACCCACACATCACACCCACACATCACACCCACACCCACACATCACACCCAAACATCACACCCACACATCACACCTACACATCACACCCACACCCACACATCACACCCACACATCACACCCACACCCACACATCACACCCACACATCACACACCACACCCACACATCACACCCACCCCAACACATCACACCCACACATCACACCCACACATCACACCCACACATCACACATCAAACCCACACATCACACCCACACCTACACCCACACCCACACATCACACCCACACATCACACATCACACCCACACATCACACCCACACTTCACACCCACACCCACACATCACACCCACACCCACACATCACACCCACACATCACACCCTCACATCACACCCGCACCCACACATCACACCCACACATCACACCCACACATCACACATCAAACCCACACATCACACCCACACCTACACCCACACCCACACATCACACCCACACATCACACATCAAACCCACACATCACACCCAGACATCACACCCACACATCACACCCACACATCACACCCACACATCACACCCACACTTCACACCCACACATCACACCCACACCCACACATCACACCCACACATCACACATCACACCCACACATCACACCCACACATCACACCCACACCCACACATCTCACCCACACCCACACATCACACCCACACATCACACATCACAACCACACATCACACCCACACATCACACCCACACGTCACACCCACACATCACACACACACATCACACCCACACCCACACTTCACACCCACTGTCACACATCACACCCACAGATCACACCCACACCAACACATCACATCTACACATCACACTCACACCCACACATCACACCCACACCCACATATCACACCTACACCCACACATCACACACACATCCACACATCACACCCACACATCACACCCACACATCACACACACACCCACACATCACACCCACACATCACGCACACACATCACACCCACATCCTCACATCACACCCACACCTACACATCACACCCACACACACACATCACACCCACACATCACACCCACACATCACACCCACACATCACACCCAAACGCACACTTCACAGCCACACATCACACCCACACCCACACATCACACCCACACGTCACACCAACACGTCACACCCACACATCACAACCACACATCACACCCACACATCACACCCACATCCACACATCACACCCACACATCAAACCCACACACACGCATCACACCCACACATCACACCCACACATCACACCCAAACCCACACATCACAGCCAAACATCACACCCACACCCACACATCACACCCACACATCACACCCACACATCACACCCAAACCCACACATCACAGCCACACATCACACCCACACCCACACATCACACCCACACGTCACACCCACACGCCACACCCACACATCACCCCCACACATCACACCCACACATCACACCCACATCCACACATCACACCCACACATCACACCCACACATCACACCCACACCCACACATCACACCCACACATCACACCCACACCCACACATCACACCCACACATCACACCCACACCCACACATCACACCCACACATCACACCCACACATCACACCCACACCCACACATCACACCCAAACCCACACATCACAGCCACACATCACACCCACACCCACACATCACACCCACACATCACACCCAAACCCACACATCACAGCCACACATCACACCCACACCCACACATCACACCCACACATCACACCCACACGTCACACCCACACATCACACCCACACATCACAGCCACATCCACACATCACACCCACACCCACACATCACACCCACACATCACACCCACACCCACACATCACACCCACACATCACACCCACACATCACACCCACACATCACACCCACACCCACACATCACACCCACACATCACACCCACACCCACACATCACACCCACACCCACACATCACACCCACACATCACACCCACACATCACACCCACACCCACACATCACACCCAAACCCACACATCACAGCCACACATCACACCCACACCCACACATCACACCCAGACAACACACCCACACCCACACATCACAGCCACACATCACACCCACACCCACACATCACACCCACACATCACACCCACACCCACACATCACACCCACACATCACACCCACACATCACACCCAAACCCACACATCACAGCCACACATCACACCCACACCCACACATCACACCCACACATCACACCCACACGTCACACCCACACATCACACCCACACATCACAGCCACATCCACACATCACACCCACACCCACACATCACACCCACACATCACACCCACACCCACACATCACACCCACACATCACGCACACACATCACACCCACACATCACACCCACACTTCACACCCACACCCACACATCACACCCACACCCACACATCACACCCACACATCACACCCACACATCACACCTTCACATCACACCCGCACCCACACATCACACCCACACATCACACCCACACATCACACATCAAACCCACACATCACACCCACACTTACACCCACACCCACACATCACACCCACACATCACACATCAAACCCACACATCACACCCACACATCACACATCAAACCCACACATCACACCCACACCTACACCCACACCCACACATCACACCCACACATCACACATCAAACCCACACATCACACCCAGACATCATACCCACACATCACACCCACACATCACACCCACACATCACTCCCACACTTCACACCCACACCCACACATCACACCCACACCCACACATCACACCCACACATCACACCCACACATCACACCCACACCCACACATCACACCCACACATCACACCCACACCCACACATCTCACCCACACCCACACATCACACCCACACATCACACCCACACATCACACCCACACGTCACACCCACACATCACACCCACACCCACACTTCACACCCACTGCCACACATCACACCCACACATCACACCCACACATCACACCCACACGTCACACCCACACATCACACCCACACATCACACCCACACCAACACATCACATCTACACATCACACCCACACATCACACCCCACACCCACACATCACACCTACACCCACACATCACACACACACTTCACACCCACACCCACACATCACACCCACACCCACACATCACACCCACACCCACACATCACACCCACACATCACTCCCACACATCACACCCACACTCACACATCACACCCACACCCACACATCACACCCACATCCACACATCACACCCACACATCACACCCACACATCACACCCAAACCCACACATCACAGCCACACATCACACCCACACCCACACATCACACCCCACACCCACACATCACACCCAAACCCACACATCACACCCACACCCACACATCACACACACACATCACACCCACACCCACACATCACACCCACACCCACACATCACACCCACACCCACACATCACACACACACATCACACCCACACATCACACCCAAACCCGCACATCACAGCCACACATCACACCCACACATCACACCCACATCCACACATCACACCCACACATCACACCCACACATCACACACGCACCCACACATCACACCCACACATCACGCACACACATCACACCCACACCCTCACATCACACCCACACCCACACATCACACCCACACACACACATCACAGCCACACATCACACCCACACATCACACCCAAACCCACACATCACAGCCACACATCACACCCTCACCCAGACATCACACCCACACATAACACCCATACCCACGCATCACCCCCACACATCACAACCACACCCACACATCACACCCACACATCACACCCAAACCCACACATCACACCCACACATCACACCCACGCCCACACATCACACCCACACCCACACATCACACCCACACATCACACATCAAACCCACACATCACACCCAGACATCATACCCACACATCACACCCACACATCACACCCACACATCACTCCCACACTTCACACCCACACCCACACATCACACCCACACCCACCCATCACACCCACACATCACACCCACACATCACACCCACACCCACACATCACACCCCACACATCACACCCACACCCACACATCTCACCCACACCCACACATCACACCCACACATCACACCCACACATCACACCCACACGTCACACCCACACATCACACCCACACCCACACTTCACACCCACTGCCACACATCACACCCACACATCACACCCACACATCACACCCACACGTCACACCCACACATCACACCCACACATCACACCCACACCAACACATCACATCTACACATCACACCCACACATCACACCCACACCCACACATCACACCTACACCCACACATCACACACACACTTCACACCCACACCCACACATCACACCCACACCCACACATCACACCCACACCCACACATCACACCCACACATCACTCCCACACATCACACCCACACTCACACATCACACCCACACCCACACATCACACCCACATCCACACATCACACCCACACATCACACCCACACATCACACCCAAACCCACACATCACAGCCACACATCACACCCACACCCACACATCACACCCACACCCACACATCACACCCAAACCCACACATCACACCCACACCCACACATCACACACACACATCACACCCACACCCACACATCACACCCACACCCACACATCACACCCACACCCACACATCACACACACACATCACACCCACACATCACACCCAAACCCGCACATCACAGCCACACATCACACCCACACATCACACCCACATCCACACATCACACCCACACATCACACCCACACATCACACACGCACCCACACATCACACCCACACATCACGCACACACATCACACCCACACCCTCACATCACACCCACACCCACACATCACACCCACACACACACATCACAGCCACACATCACACCCACACATCACACCCAAACCCACACATCACAGCCACACATCACACCCACACCCACACATCACACCCACACGTCACACCAACACGTCACACCCACACATCACACATCACACCACACATCACACCCACACATCACACCCACACCCACACATCACACCCACACGTCACACCAACATGTCACACCCACAGATCACACCCACACACATGGATCACACCCACACATCACACCCACACATCACACCCAAACCCACACATCACACCAAACATCACACCACACCCACACATCACACCCACACGCCTCACCCACACATCACCCCACACATCACACCCACACATCACACCCACACATCACACCCACACATCACACTTACCTCTCACCTACACCCACACATCACACCCACACATCACACCCACACATCACAGCCACACCCACACATCACACCCACACATCACACCCACACATCACACCCACACCCACACATCACACCCAAACCCACACATCACACCCACACCCACACATCACACCCACACATCACACCCACACATCACACCCACACATCACACCCACACAACACACCCACACCCACACATCACACCCACACATCACACCCACACCCACACATCACACCCACACATCACACCCACACATCACACCCACACATCACACCCACACATCACACCCTCACCCAGACATCACACCCACACATAACACCCATACCCACGCATCACCCCCACACATCACAACCACACCCACACATCACACCCACACATCACACCCAAACCCACACATCACACCCACACATCACACCCACGCCCACACATCACACCCACACCCACACATCACACCCACACATCACACCCAAACCCACACATCACACCCACACATCACACCCACACCCACACATCACACTCACACATTACAGCCAAACATCACATCCACACCCACAATCACACCCACACATCACACCCACACATCACACCCACACATCACACCCACACCCACACATCACACCCACACATCACACACACACCCACACATCACACCCACACCCACACATCAGACCCACATATCACACCCACACATCACACCCTAACCCACACATCACACCCACACATCACATCCACACCCACACATCACACCCAGACAACACACCCACACCCACACATCAAACATCACACCCACACATCACACATCACACCCACACATCACACCCAAAGCCACACATCACACCCACACATCACACCCACACATCACACCCACACCCACACATCACACCCACACATCACACCCACACATCACAGCCACACATCACACATCACACCCACACATCACACCCACACCCACAAATCACACCCACACATCACCCCCACACATCACACCCACACCCACACATCACACCCACACCCACACATCACACCCACACATCACACCCACACCCACACATCACACCCACACATCACACCCACACCCACACATCACACCCACACATCACATCCACACATCACACCCACACCCACACCCACACATCACACCCACACATCACACCCACACATCACACCCACACCCACACATCACACCCACACATCACACCCACACCCACACATCACACCCACACATCACACACACACATCACACCCACACCCACACATCACACCCACACCCACAAATCACACCCACACATCACACCCACACATCACACCCACACATCACAGCCACACATCACACATCACACCCACACCCACACATCACACCCACACATCACACCCACACCCACAAATCACACCCACACATCACACCCACACATCACACCCACACCCACACATCACACCCACACCCACACCCACACATCACACCCACACATCACACCCACACCCACACATCACACCCACACCCACACCCACACATCACACCCACACCCACACATCACACCCACACATCACACCCACACCCACACATCACACCCACACATCACACCCACACATCACACCCACACATCACACCCACACCCACACATCACACCCACACATCACACCCACACATCACACCCACACATCACACCCACACCCACACCCACACATCACACCCACACATCACACCCACACCCACACATCACACCCACACCCACACCCACACATCACACCCACACCCACACATCACACCCACACATCACACCCACACCCACACATCACACCCACACATCACACCCACACATCACACCCACACATCACACCCACACCCACACATCACACCCACACATCACACCCACACATCACACCCACACATCACACCCACACATCACACCCACACATCACACCCACACATCACACCCACACATCACACCCACACCCACACATCACACCCACACCCACACCCACACCCACACATCACACCCACACATCACACCCACACATCACACCCACACATCACACCCACACATCACACCCACACATCACACCCACACCCACACATCACACCCCACACATCACACCCACACATCACACCCACACATCACACCCACACATCACACCCACACATCACACCTACACATCACACCCACACCCACACATCACACCCACACATCACACCCACACATCACACCCACACATCACACCCACACATCACGCTGCACATAAAGGATCTAACATTTCAAAGAACGAGGGGCTTCTCCTGTGTCTTGGGGCCAATATTTTCCCTTGCATCACTAAAATGGGTTCCATGGCTGTTATCATATTTCTCTGTACAAACTAGCTTATCTGTTTCCTATATTACAGTGGTGAATACACTTCCAAGGTGTTTCAATGGTTGGAAAGTGAAAAGAAAGCCTTGCATTTATATAGCGCCTTTTACAACCACCTGATAATCTCAAAGTCTTTTTCAACCAATCAAATACTTTAAGTGTAGGACATACCCTGGGATGTCCAGAGGTGGTGAAAAGTGCTATAGAAATGCAGGCTGCCTTTCTCTCTTTTAAACTGAAGCCAGTTGTGCTCCATTAATTCAGCACTGACTGACTCGACAGCGGGTCCTTTGGCTCTGTGTGACGTACTTTAACAACTAAACCTCCGGGCTAGCCGTGCATTCGGAACTTCAGGCAGAAACCTGACCAAGTCGCTGAATCACAAGCTTTTACCTGTGCCGTGTGGGGTCAGCGGCAGCAGAAGCAGCACCAGGCTGACCGTGAGGGGGACTGCGGCTGTCATCGCTCCTCGAGAATGGGGACCCTCCCCTGCGGGGAATTCGAGCCCTCACTCCACAACTCTCATCTCCTGCCAGCCCGAACACTGACGTTTCAGCGGTGATGTCCCATTCGGAGGCTGCACAAAGACAGGAGGGCCCACATGACAATACAGGGCTGACATTCTAACCATGTGCGCACTGCTTCACAACTCATTGCAGGTCTCAGCTTCTACAGTGCAGGTTAATGATTTTATTTGGGTTTATTTTTTTTAAATTGCCATTTAACAGACTTATCTAACCCTTGTCCAAAGAAACAGGAGCCTTGTCCAAAGAAATGAGTGAGCCTCTTGGCTCCTACATTTAAAGGTTTGCTAGATCCCGGGACTATTGCCATGGCTGAAATGAGTGAGCTTCCTGCAGTACAAAAATACAAACAGCTGGAATAACTCAGCAGGTCTGTCAGCATCTGCAGAGAGGAACACAGTTAACGTTTCGAGTCCGTGTGGCTCTTCAACAGAACTAAGGAAAAATAGAAAAGAGGTGAAATATAAGCTGGTTTAAGGGATGGGGGGGTGGGACAGGTAGAGCTCCCTTAAGCGCCAGCATTCAAAAAGCGAAACAACACAGGGAAAGGACTTTGGTTGCAGACGAGTTGCCAGAAGGGACCATTAGAGCCATTGAGGTGGATCTTCACCCGACAACGGTACAGATTGGCTGGCAGTGAGTAGGCCACTCATTCCCCATCTCTCTCTCCTCCCTGTCAACTTCAACAGAAATAAAAACCAGGAGGGACATAAGACGAGCTGTGACTCACCGCCACACAAAGTCTCGATTGACCCCTGGCTCTGATGGAGAAGGGGTTAATGGGGATTTCTGACATGGAATTTGGGGAAAGAAAGTCATTGGCTTAGCAACGTGGACGAATCGGTTGAGGAATGTGCTAGGTTGGTGGATGCAGACAGCCTGTTTGATATTGTATAACTGATAACCCTCTGAGATCATACAGACAGGGCCGTCCCTAGAGGGATGCGGGGCACGGGACAGATCACACACTGTGTGGGGCCCCCCTAAGGTTTTTAGGCAAGTTTCCTCTGACTGTTGAGTCCCTGAGCGCGCGTGTGTGTGAACAAGGAACACCAGCAGCCTCCCAGCTACCGAGCCCTCAGCTATAAGCATGTGCTGCACTACTGACTGTGATTCCCGTCTCCATGTAAAACTACATGTTCCGAGGTGGAACATAACTCCCAGAGTCACGCAGTGCAGAAGAGGCCCTTCGGCCCATCGAGTCTGCACCGACACGTGAGAAACACCTGACCTACCTACCTAATCCCATTTACCAGCACCCGGCCCATAACCTTGAATGTTATGACGTGCCAAGTGCTCATCCAGGTACTTTTTAAAGGATGTGAGGCAACCCACCTCCACCACCCTCCCAGGCAGCACATTCCAGACCGTCACCACCCTCTGGGTAAAAAAGGTTTTTCCTCACAGCCCCCCTAAACATCCTGCCCCTCACCTTGAACGTAAGCCCCTGCTGGCTCTCCTGTGGTCGAGGGGAAAGATTCATTATCTCTACGGGATTCCGTTGGAACATTTTTAACCCACACGCGCCCCACACTCCCAACTGGGGGAAAAGGCTGGAATTTCCCAGCCCCTGGCACCGGCCCTGCTGAGGTGAACGGAGGTTTCAATGGCTCACTGGCCCCGGCACAGGGGGTGGGGGGGAGGGGGCAGTAGTGGGGGTCGGGGGGTGGTGGTTGGGGGGAGTGGGTGGGGGGGGAGGGGGAGAGGATGGGGGGGTGGGGGGAGAAGAGGGGAGGATTGTAGCGCGTGGGTGGAGGGGGGTGGGGGAGAGGGGGGTGGGGAGAGGGAGGAGGAGGGTGGGGTAGGGAGTGGGGGAGAGAGGGAGGAAGGGGTGGTGGAGGGGAGAGGAGGGGGGAGGAGGGGTGAGGGGAGGGGGAGAAGGAGGGGATGGGGGAGGGGGGAGGAGTGGGGGAGGGGAGGGGGAGGAGGAGGAGGGTGGGGTAGGGGGCGAGGGGGAGGGGGGGATGGGGG
>JANJGN010002865.1:0-57403 GCA_026770705.1 Isurus oxyrinchus
CTCCCTCAGACTGAGACACCCCCGCTCGCTTCCTCAGACTGAGACACCCCTGCTCACTCCCTCAGACTGAGACACCCCCACTCACCCCCTCAGACTGAGACACCCCCGCTCGCTCCCTCAGACTGAGACACCCCCACTCACTCCCTCAGACTGAGACACCCCCACTCACTCCCTCAATGAGACACCCCCACTCACTCCCTCAGACTGAGACACCCCCAGTCACTCCCTCAGACTGAGACACCCCCGCTCACTCCCTCAATGAGACACCCCCACTCACTCCCTCAGACTGAGACACCCCCGCTCGCTCCCTCAGACTGAGACACCCCCACTCACTCCCTCAGACTGAGACACCCCCGCTCACTCCCTCAATGAGACACCCCCACTCACTCCCTCAGACTGAGACACCCCTGCTCGCTCTCTCAGACTGAGACACCCCCGCTCGCTCCCTCAGAATGAAACACACCCGCTCGCTCCCTCAGACTGATACACCCCCACTCACTCCCTCAGACTGAGACACCGCCACTCACTCCCTCAGACTGAGACACCCGCGCTCCCTCCCTCAGATTGAGACACCCCCGCTCCCGCAGACTGACACCCCCACTCACTCCCTCAGACTGATACCCCCACTCATTCCCTCAGACTGAGACACCACCACTCCCTCAGACTGAGAAACCCCCGCTCACTCCCTCAGACTGAGACACCCCCGCTCGCTCCCTCAGACTGAGACACCCCCACTCACTCCCTCAGACTGAGACACCCCCACTCGCTCCCTCAATGAGACACCCCCACTCGCTCACTCAGACTGAGACACCCCCGCTCGCTTCCTCAGACTGAGACACCCCCACTCGCTCCCTCAATGAGACACCCCCACTCGCTCCCTCAGACTGAGACACCCCCACTCACTCCTTCAGACTGAGACACCCTCGCTCACTCCCTCTGACTGACACCCCCGTTCACTTCCTCAGACTGAGACGCCCCCGCTCACTCCCTCAGACTGACACCCCCGTTCACTCCCTCAGACTGAGACACCCCCACTCGCTCCCTCAGACTGAGACACCCCCGCTCACTCAGACTGAGAAATCCCCGCTCACTCCCTCAATGAGACACCCCCACTCACTCCCTCAGACAGAGACACCCCCGCTCCCTCAGACTGAGAAATCCCCGCTCACTCCCTCAATGAGACACCCCCACTCACTCCCTCAGACAGAGACATCCCCGCTCCCTCAGACTGAGACATCCCCGCTCCCTCAGACTGAGAAACCCCCCACTCACTCCCTCAGACTGAGACACCCCCACTCGCTCCCTCAATGAGACACCCCCACTCGCTCCCTCAGACTGAGACACCCCCGCTCACTCCCTCAGACTGAGACACCCCCGCTCACTCCCTCAGACTGAGACACCCCCGCTCACTCCCTCAATGAGACACCCCCGCTTTCTCCCTCAATGAGACACCCCCACTCACTCCCTCAGACTGAGACATCCCCGCTCGCTCCCTCAATGAGACACCCCCGCTCACTCCCTCAGACTGAGAAACCCCCGCTCACTCCCTCAATGAGACACCCCCGCTCTCTCCCTCAATGAGACACCCCCACTCACTCCCTCAGACTGAGACATCCCCGCTAGCTCCCTCAGACTGAGACACCCCCGCTCGCTCCCTGAGACTGAGACACCCCCGCTCGCTCTCTCAATGAGACACCCCCGTTCACTCCCTCAGACAGACACCCCTGCTCGCTCTCTCAGACTGAGACACCCCCGCTCACTCCCTCAATGAGACACCCCTGCTCACTCCCTCAGACTGAGACACCCCCGCTCACTCCCTCAGACTGAGACACCCCCGCTCACTCCCTCAGACTGAGACACCCCCGCTCACTCCCTCAGACTGAGACACCCCTGCTCGCTCTCTCAGACTGAGACAACCCCGCTCACTCCCTCAGACTGAGACACCCCCGCTCACTCCGTCAGACTGAGACACCCCCGCTCACTCCCTCAATGAGACACCCCCGCTCACTCCCTCAGACTGAGACACCCCCGCTCACTCCCTCAGACTGAGACACCCCTGCTCGCTCTCTCAGACTGAGACAACCCCGCTCACTCCCTCAGACTGAGACACCCCCACTCACTCCCTCAGATTGAGACACCGCCACTCCCTCCCTCAGATTGAGACACCCCCACTCACTCCCTCAGACTGAGATACCCCCACTCATTCCCTCAGACTGAGGCACCCCCACTCCCTCAGACGGAGACACCCCCGCTCACTCCCTCAGACTGAGACACCCCCACTCGCTCCCTCAGACTGAGACACCCCCGCTCCCTCAGACTGAGACACCCCCACTCACTCCCGCAGACTGAGACACCCCCACTCACTCACTCAGACTGAACACCCCCGCTCGCTCCCTCAGACTGAGACACCCCCGCTCGCTCCCTCAGACTGAGACACCCCCACTCACTCCCTCAGACTGAGACACCCCCACTCACTCCCTCAGACTGAGACACCCCCGCTCGCTCCCTCAGACTGAGACACCCCCACTCACTCCCTCAGACTGAGACACCCCCGCTCACTCCCTCAGACTGAGACACCCCCGCTCACTCCCTCAGACTGAGACACCCCCGCTCACTCCCTCAGACTGAGACACCCCCGCTCGCTCCCTCAGACTGAGACACCCCACTCACTCCCTCAGACTGAGACACCCCCGCTCACTCTCTCAGACTGAGACACCCCCGCTCACTCCCTCAGACTGAGACACCCCCGCTCTCTCAGACTGAGACAACCCCGCTCACTCCCTCAGACTGAGACACCCCCACTCACTCCCTCAGATTGAGACACCCCCACTCGCTCCCTCAGACTGATACACCCCCACTCACTCCCTCAGACTGAGACACCCCCACTCGCTCCCTCAATGAGACACCCACACTCGCTCCCTCAGACTGAGACACCCTCGCTCGCTCCCTCAGACTAAGACACACCCGCTCTCTCCCTCAGACTGAGACAGCCCCGCTCCCTCAGACTGAGATACCCCCACTCACTCCCTCAGATTGAGACACCCCCGCTCGCTCCCTCAGACTGAGACAGCCCCGCTCCCTCAGACTGAGATACCCCCACTCACTCCCTCAGATTGAGACACCACCGGTCAGTCCCTCAGACATGAGACACCCTCGCTCCCTCAGACTGACACCCCCACTCCCACAGACTGAGACACCCCCACTCACTCCCTCAATGAGACACCCCCGCTCACTGCCTCAGACTGAGACACCCCCGCTCACTCCCTCAGACTGAGACACCCCGGCTCACTCCCTCAGACTGAGACACCCCCGCTCACTCCCTCATCTGAGACACCCCCACTCACTAAGACTGAGACACCCCCGCTCACTCCCTCAGACTGAGACATCCCCACTCACTCCCTCAATGAGACACCCCCACTCACTCCCTCAGATTGAGACACCCCCGCTCGCTCCCTCAGACTGAGACAACCCCACTCCCTCAATGAGACACCCCCGCTCCCTCAGACTGAGACACCCCCGCTCACTCCCTCAGACTGAGACACCCCCGCTCACTCCCTCAGACTGACACGCCCGCTCGCTCCCTCAGACTGAGACACGCCCGCTCACTCCCTCAGACTGAGACAGCCCCACTCACTCCCTCAGACTGAGACGCCCTAGCTCACTCCCTCAGACTGAGTCACCTCCGCTCGCTCCCTCAGTGAGACACCCCCACTCACTCCCTCAGACTGAGACACCCCCACTCTCTCCCTCAGACTGAGACACGCCCACTCCCTCAGACGGAGACATCCCCGCTCGCTCCCTCAGACTGAGACACCCACGCTCGCTCCCTCAGACTGAGACATACCCACTCACTCCCTCAGACTGAGGCACCACTGCTCGCTCCCTCAGACTGAGGCACCACTGCTCGCTCCCTCAGACTGCGACACCCCCGCTCCCTGAGACTGAGACACCCCCGCTCACTCCCTCAGACTGAGACACCCCCGCTCACTCCCTCAGACTGAGACACCCCCGCTCACTCCCTCAGACTGAGACACCCGCGCTCACTCCCTCAGACTGAGAAACCCCCGCTCGCTCCCTCAATGAGACACCCCCACTCGCTCCCTCAGACTGAGACACCCCCACTCGCTCCCTCAGACTGAGACACCCTCGCTCGCTCCCTCAGACTAAGACACACCCGCTCACTCCCTCAGACTGAGACACCCCGCTCACTCCCTCAGACTGAGACACCCCAGCTCACTCCCTCAGACTGAGGCACCACTGCTCGCTCCCTCAGACTGAGACACCCCCGCTCGCTCCCTCAGAATGAAACACACCCGCTCCCTCAGACTGAGACACCCCCACTCACTCCCTCAGATTGAGACACCGCCACTCACTCCCTCAGACTGAGACACCCCCACTCACTCCCTCAGACTGAGACACCCCCGCTCACTCCCTCAGACTGAGACTCCCCCGCTCACTCCCTCAGACTGAGACACCCGCGCTCCCTCAGATTGAGACACCCCCGCTCCCGCAGACTGACACCCCCACTCACTCCCTCAGACTGAGATACCCCCACTCATTCCCTCAGACTGAGGCACCACCACTCCCTCAGACTGAGAAACCCCCTCTCACTCTCTCAGACTGAGACACCCCCACTCGCTCCCTCAGACTGAGACACCCCCACTCACTCCCTCAGACTGAGACACCCCCACTCGCTCCCTCAGACTGAGACACCCTCGCTCGCTCCCTCAGACTGAGACACCCCCACTCACTCCCTCAGACTGAGACACCCCCACTCACTCCCTCGGACTGAGACACACCCGCTCACTCCCTCAGACTGAGGCACCACCGCTCACTCCCTCAGACTGAGACACCTCCGCTCCCTGAGACTGAGACACCTCCACTCACTCCCTCAGACTGAAACACGCCCGCTCACTCCCTCAGACTGAGACGCCCTAGCTCACTCCCTCAGACTGAGTCACCCCCGCTCGCTCCCTCAGAGTGAGACACCCCCACTCACTCCCTCAGACTGAGACACCCCCACTCACTCCCTCAGACTGAGACACGCCCACTCCCTCAGACGGAGACATCCCCGCTCGCTCCCTCAGACTGCGACACCCCCGCTCGCTCCCTCAGACTGAGACATACCCACTCACTCCCTCAGACTGAGACACCCCCGCTCCCTGAGACTGAGACACCTCCACTCACTCCCTCAGACTGAAACACCCCCGCTCACTCCCTCAGACTGAGACACCCCCGCTCCCTCAGACTGAGACACCACAGCTCGCTCCCTCAGACTGAGAAATCCCCGCTCACTCCTTCAGACTGACACCCCCCCGCTCACTCCCTCAATGAGACACCCCCACTCACTCCCTCAAACTGAGACACCCCCGCTCACTCCCTCAGACTGAGACACCCCCACTCACTCCCTCAAACTGAGACACCCCCGCTCACTCACTCAATGAGACACCCCCACTCGCTCCCTCAGACTGAGACACCCCCGCTCACTCAGACTGAGAAACCCCCGCTCACTCCCTCAGACTGAGACACCCCCACTCACTCCCTCAGACTGAGACACCCCCGCTCTCTCCCTCAATGAGACACCCTCGCTCTCTCCCTCAATGAGACACCCCCACTCACTCCCTCAGACTGAGACAACCCCACTCGCTCCCTCAATGAGACACCCCCACTCGCTCCCTCAGACTGAGACACCCCCGCTCACTCCCTCAGACTGAGACACCCCCACTCACTCCTTCAGACTGAGACAGCCCCGCTCGCTCCCTCAGACTGAGACACCCCCGCTCGCTCCCTCAGACTGAGACACCCCCGCTCACTCCCTCAGACTGAGACACCCCCGTTTACTCCCTCAGACTGAGACACCCCCACTCGCTCACTCAGACTGAGACACCCCCGCTCGCTTCCTCAGACTGAGACACCCCTGCTCACTCCCTCAATGAGACACCCTCGTTCACTGCCTCAGACTGAGACACCCCTGCTCACTCCCTCAATGAGACACCCTCGTTAACTCCCTCAGACAGAGACACCCCCACTCGCTCCCTCAGACTGATACACCCCCACTCACTCCCGCAGACTGACACCCCCACTCACTCCCTCAGACTGAGACACCCCCGCTCACTCCCTCAGACTGAGAAACCCCCACTCACTCCCTCAGACTGAGACACCCCCACTCACTCCCTCAGACTGAGACACCCCCACTCGCTCCCTCAGACTGAGACACCCCCACTCGCTCCCTCAGACTGAGACACCCTCGCTCGCTCCCTCAGACTAAGACACACCCGCTCACTCCCTCAGACTGAGACACCCCCACTCACTCCCTCAGACTGAGACACCCCCACTCACTCCCTCAGACTGAGACACCCCCGCTCACTCCCTCAGACTGAGACACCCCCGCTCGCTCCCTCAGAATGAAACACACCCGCTCCCTCAGACTGAGACACCCCCACTCGCTCCCTCAGATTGAGACACCCCCGCTCCCGCAGACTGACACCCCCACTCACTCCCTCAGACTGAGGCACCACCACTCCCTCAGACTGAGAAACCCCCGCTCACTCCCTCAGACTGAGACACCCCCACTCGCTCCCTCAGACTGAGACACACACGCTCACTCCCTCAGACTGAGACACCCCCACTCACTCCCTCAATGAGACACCCCCACTCACTCCCTCAGACTGAGAAACCCCCGCTCACTCCCTCAGACTGAGACACCCCCATTCACTCCCTCAGACTGAGACACCCCCACTCACTCCCTCAGACTGAGACACCCCCGCTCACTCCCTCAGACTGAGACACCCCCACTCACTCCCTCAATGAGACACCCCCACTCACTCCCTCAGACTGAGAAACCCCCGCTCACTCCCTCAGACTGAGAAACCTCCACTCACTCCCTCAGACTGAGACACCCCCACTCGCTCCCTCAATGAGACACCCCCACTCGCTCACTCAGACTGAGACACCCCCGCTCGCTTCCTCAGACTGAGACACCCCCACTCGCTCCCTCAATGAGACACCCCCACTCGCTCACTCAGACTGAGACACCCCCGCTCGCTTCCTCAGACTGAGACACCCCCACTCGCTCCCTCAATGAGACACCCCCACTCGCTCCCTCAGACTGAGACACCCTCGCTCGCTCCCTCAGACTAAGACACACCCGCTCACTCCCTCAGACTGAGACACCCCCACTCACTCCCTCAGACTGAGACACCCCCACTCACTCCCTCAGACTGAGACACCCCCGCTCACTCCCTCAGACTGAGACACCCCCGCTCCCGCAGACTGACACCCCCACTCACTCCCTCAGACTGAGGCACCACCACTCCCTCAGACTGAGAAACCCCCACTCACTCCCTCAGACTGAGACACCCCCGCTCGCTCCCTCAGACTGAGACACCCCCACTCGCTCCCTCAGACTGAGACACCCCCGCTCGCTCCCTCAGACTGAGGCACCACCGCTCACTCCCTCAGACTGAGACACCTCCGCTCCCTGAGACTGAGACACCTCCACTCACTCCCTCAGACTGAAACACCCCCGCTCACTCCCTCAGCCTGAGACACACCCGCTCACTCAGACTGAGACACCCCTGCTCCCTGAGACTGAGACACCTCCGCTCACTCACTCAGACTGAGACACCCCCACTCACTCCCTCAGACTGAGACACCCCCACTCGCTCCCTCAATGAGACACCCCCACTCGCTCCCTCAGACTGAGACACCCCCACTCACTCCCTCAGACTGAGACACCCCCACTCGCTCCCTCAGACTGAGACACCCCCGCTCGCTCCTTCAGACTGCGACACCCCCACTCACTCACTCAGACTGAACACCCCCACTCGCTCCCTCAGACTGAGACACCACCGCTCGCTCCCTCAGACTGAGACAGCCCCGCTCACTCCCTCAGACTGAGACACCCCCACTCGCTCACTCAGACTGAGACACCCCCGCTCGCTTCCTCAGACTGAGACACCCCTGCTCACTCCCTCAATGAGACACCCTCGTTCACTCCCTCAGACTGAGACACCCCCGCTCACTCCTCAGATTGAGACACCCCCACTCACTCCCTCAGACTGAGACACCCCCACTCACTCCCTCAGACTGAGACACCCCCACTCACTCCCTCAGACTGAGACACCCCCACTCACTCCCTCAGACTGAGACACCCCTGCTCGCTCCCTCAGACTGAGACACCCCCACTCACTCCCTCAGACTGAGACACCCCCACTCGCTCCCTCAATGAGACACCCCCACTCGCTCCCTCAGACTGAGACACCCTCGCTCGCTCCCTCAGACTAAGACACACCCGCTCACTCCCTCAGACTGAGACACCCCCGCTCACTCCTTCAGACTGCGACACCCCCACTCACTCCCTCAGACTGAGACACCCCCACTCACTCCCTCAGACTGAGACACCCCCACTCACTCCCTCAGACTGAGACACCCCCACTCACTCCCTCAGACTGAGACACCCGCGCTCCCTCCCTCAGATTGAGACACCCCCGCTCCCGCAGACTGACACCCCCACTCACTCCCTCAGACTGAGATACCCCCACTCATTCCCTCAGACTGAGACACCCCCATTCACTCCCTCAGACTGAGACACCCCCACTCGCTCCCTCAATGAGACACCCCCACTCGCTCCCTCAGACTGAGACACCCTCGCTCGCTCCCTCAGACTAAGACACACCCGCTCACTCCCTCAGACTGAGACACCCCCGCTCACTCCTTCAGACTGCGACACCCCCACTCACTCCCTCAGACTGAGACACCCCCACTCACTCCCTCAGACTGAGACACCACCGCTCGCTCCCTCAGACTGAAACAGCCCCGCTCATTCCCTCAGACTGAGACACCCCCGTTCACTCCTTCAGACTGAGACACCCCCACTCGCTCACTCAGACTGAGACACCCCCGCTCGCTTCCTCAGACTGAGACACCCCTGCTCACTCCCTCAATGAGACACCCTCGGTCACTGCCTCAGACTGAGACACCCCCGCTCGCTCCCTCAGACTGAGACAACCCACTCACTCCCTCAGACTGAGACACTCCTGCTCACTCCCTCAATGAGACACCCCTGCTCACTCCCTCAGACTGAGACACCCCCGCTCACTCCGTCAGACTGAGACACCCCCGCTCGCTCCCTCAGACTGAGATACCCCCACTCACTCCCTCAGATTGAGACACCACCGGTCAGTCCCTCAGACTGAGACACCCCCACTCGCTCCCTCAATGAGACACCCACACTCGCTCCCTCAGACTGAGACAACCTCGCTCGCTCCCTCAGACTAAGACACACCCGCTCACTCCCTCAGACTGAGACACCCCCACTCACTCCCTCAGACTGAGACACCCCCACTCACTCCCTCAGACTGGGACACCCCCGCTCAATCCCTCAATGAGACACCCCCGCTCGCTTCCTCAGACTGAGACACCCCTGCTCACTCCCTCAATGAGACACCCCCACTCGCTCCCTCAGACTGAGATACCCCCACTCACTCCCTCAGACTGAGACACCACCACTCACTCAGACGGAGACACCCCCGCTCGCTCCGTCAGACTGAGATACCCCCACTCACTCCCTCAGACTGAGACACCCCCACTCACTCCCTCAGACTGAGACACCCCCGCTCACTCCCTCAATGAGACACCCCCACTCACTCCCTCAGACTGACACGCCCCCGCTCACTCCCTCAGACTGAGACACCCCCACTAACTCCCACAGACTGAGACACCCCCACTCACTCCCTCAGACTGAGACACCCCCGCTAACTCCCTCAGACTGAGACACCCCCACTCACTCCCTCAGACTGAGACACCCCCGCTCACTCCCTCAGACTGAGACACCCCCGCTCCCTCAGACTGAGACACCCCCACTCGCTCCCTCAGATTGAGACACCCCCGCTCCCGCAGACTGACACCCCCACTCACTCCCTCAGACTGAGGCACCACCACTCCCTCAGACTGAGAAACCCCCACTCACTCCCTCAGACTGAGACACCCCCGCTCGCTCCCTCAGACTGAGACACCCCCACTCGCTCCCTCAGACTGAGACACCCCCGCTCGCTCCCTCAGACTGAGGCACCACCGCTCACTCCCTCAGACTGAGACACCTCCGCTCCCTGAGACTGAGACACCTCCACTCACTCCCTCAGACTGAAACACCCCCGCTCACTCCCTCAGCCTGAGACACACCCGCTCACTCAGACTGAGACACCCCTGCTCCCTGAGACTGAGACACCTCCGCTCACTCACTCAGACTGAGACACCCCCACTCACTCCCTCAGACTGAGACACCCCCACTCGCTCCCTCAATGAGACACCCCCACTCGCTCCCTCAGACTGAGACACCCCCACTCACTCCCTCAGACTGAGACACCCCCACTCGCTCCCTCAGACTGAGACACCCCCGCTCGCTCCTTCAGACTGCGACACCCCCACTCACTCACTCAGACTGAACACCCCCACTCGCTCCCTCAGACTGAGACACCACCGCTCGCTCCCTCAGACTGAGACAGCCCCGCTCACTCCCTCAGACTGAGACACCCCCACTCGCTCACTCAGACTGAGACACCCCCGCTCGCTTCCTCAGACTGAGACACCCCTGCTCACTCCCTCAATGAGACACCCTCGTTCACTCCCTCAGACTGAGACACCCCCGCTCACTCCTCAGATTGAGACACCCCCACTCACTCCCTCAGACTGAGACACCCCCACTCACTCCCTCAGACTGAGACACCCCCACTCACTCCCTCAGACTGAGACACCCCCACTCACTCCCTCAGACTGAGACACCCCTGCTCGCTCCCTCAGACTGAGACACCCCCACTCACTCCCTCAGACTGAGACACCCCCACTCGCTCCCTCAATGAGACACCCCCACTCGCTCCCTCAGACTGAGACACCCTCGCTCGCTCCCTCAGACTAAGACACACCCGCTCACTCCCTCAGACTGAGACACCCCCGCTCACTCCTTCAGACTGCGACACCCCCACTCACTCCCTCAGACTGAGACACCCCCACTCACTCCCTCAGACTGAGACACCCCCACTCACTCCCTCAGACTGAGACACCCCCACTCACTCCCTCAGACTGAGACACCCGCGCTCCCTCCCTCAGATTGAGACACCCCCGCTCCCGCAGACTGACACCCCCACTCACTCCCTCAGACTGAGATACCCCCACTCATTCCCTCAGACTGAGACACCCCCATTCACTCCCTCAGACTGAGACACCCCCACTCGCTCCCTCAATGAGACACCCCCACTCGCTCCCTCAGACTGAGACACCCTCGCTCGCTCCCTCAGACTAAGACACACCCGCTCACTCCCTCAGACTGAGACACCCCCGCTCACTCCTTCAGACTGCGACACCCCCCACTCACTCCCTCAGACTGAGACACCCCCACTCACTCCCTCAGACTGAGACACCACCGCTCGCTCCCTCAGACTGAAACAGCCCCGCTCATTCCCTCAGACTGAGACACCCCCGTTCACTCCTTCAGACTGAGACACCCCCACTCGCTCACTCAGACTGAGACACCCCCGCTCGCTTCCTCAGACTGAGACACCCCTGCTCACTCCCTCAATGAGACACCCTCGGTCACTGCCTCAGACTGAGACACCCCCGCTCGCTCCCTCAGACTGAGACAACCCACTCACTCCCTCAGACTGAGACACTCCCGCTCACTCCCTCAATGAGACACCCCTGCTCACTCCCTCAGACTGAGACACCCCCGCTCACTCCGTCAGACTGAGACACCCCCGCTCGCTCCCTCAGACTGAGATACCCCCACTCACTCCCTCAGATTGAGACACCACCGGTCAGTCCCTCAGACTGAGACACCCCCACTCGCTCCCTCAATGAGACACCCACACTCGCTCCCTCAGACTGAGACAACCTCGCTCGCTCCCTCAGACTAAGACACACCCGCTCACTCCCTCAGACTGAGACACCCCCACTCACTCCCTCAGACTGAGACACCCCCACTCACTCCCTCAGACTGGGACACCCCCGCTCAATCCCTCAATGAGACACCCCCGCTCGCTTCCTCAGACTGAGACACCCCTGCTCACTCCCTCAATGAGACACCCCCACTCGCTCCCTCAGACTGAGATACCCCCACTCACTCCCTCAGACTGAGACACCACCACTCACTCAGACGGAGACACCCCCGCTCGCTCCGTCAGACTGAGATACCCCCACTCACTCCCTCAGACTGAGACACCCCCACTCACTCCCTCAGACTGAGACACCCCCGCTCACTCCCTCAATGAGACACCCCCACTCACTCCCTCAGACTGACACGCCCCCGCTCACTCCCTCAGACTGAGACACCCCCACTAACTCCCACAGACTGAGACACCCCCACTCACTCCCTCAGACTGAGACACCCCCGCTAACTCCCTCAGACTGAGACACCCCCACTCACTCCCTCAGACTGAGACACCCCCGCTCACTCCCTCAGACTGAGACACCCCCGCTCCCTCAGACTGAGACACCCCCACTCGCTCCCTCAGATTGAGACACCCCCGCTCCCGCAGACTGACACCCCCACTCACTCCCTCAGACTGAGGCACCACCACTCCCTCAGACTGAGAAACCCCCACTCACTCCCTCAGACTGAGACACCCCCGCTCGCTCCCTCAGACTGAGACACCCCCACTCGCTCCCTCAGACTGAGACAGCCCCGCTCGCTCCCTCAGACTGAGGCACCACCGCTCACTCCCTCAGACTGAGACACCTCCGCTCCCTGAGACTGAGACACCTCCACTCACTCCCTCAGACTGAAACACCCCCGCTCACTCCCTCAGCCTGAGACACACCCGCTCACTCAGACTGAGACACCCCTGCTCCCTGAGACTGAGACACCTCCGCTCACTCACTCAGACTGAGACACCCCCACTCACTCCCTCAGACTGAGACACCCCCACTCGCTCCCTCAATGAGACACCCCCACTCGCTCCCTCAGACTGAGACACCCCCACTCACTCCCTCAGACTGAGACACCCCCACTCGCTCCCTCAGACTGAGACACCCCCGCTCGCTCCTTCAGACTGCGACACCCCCACTCACTCACTCAGACTGAACACCCCCACTCGCTCCCTCAGACTGAGACACCACCGCTCGCTCCCTCAGACTGAGACAGCCCCGCTCACTCCCTCAGACTGAGACACCCCCACTCGCTCACTCAGACTGAGACACCCCCGCTCGCTTCCTCAGACTGAGACACCCCTGCTCACTCCCTCAATGAGACACCCTCGTTCACTCCCTCAGACTGAGACACCCCCGCTCACTCCTCAGATTGAGACACCCCCACTCACTCCCTCAGACTGAGACACCCCCACTCACTCCCTCAGACTGAGACACCCCCACTCACTCCCTCAGACTGAGACACCCCCACTCACTCCCTCAGACTGAGACACCCCTGCTCGCTCCCTCAGACTGAGACACCCCCACTCACTCCCTCAGACTGAGACACCCCCACTCGCTCCCTCAATGAGACACCCCCACTCGCTCCCTCAGACTGAGACACCCTCGCTCGCTCCCTCAGACTAAGACACACCCGCTCACTCCCTCAGACTGAGACACCCCCGCTCACTCCTTCAGACTGCGACACCCCCACTCACTCCCTCAGACTGAGACACCCCCACTCACTCCCTCAGACTGAGACACCCCCACTCACTCCCTCAGACTGAGACACCCGCGCTCCCTCCCTCAGATTGAGACACCCCCCGCTCCCGCAGACTGACACCCCCACTCACTCCCTCAGACTGAGATACCCCCACTCATTCCCTCAGACTGAGACACCCCCATTCACTCCCTCAGACTGAGACACCCCCGCTCACTCCTTCAGACTGCGACACCCCCACTCACTCCCTCAGACTGAGACACCCCCACTCACTCCCTCAGACTGAGACACCACCGCTCGCTCCCTCAGACTGAAACAGCCCCGCTCATTCCCTCAGACTGAGACACCCCCGTTCACTCCTTCAGACTGAGACACCCCTGCTCACTCCCTCAATGAGACACCCTCGGTCACTGCCTCAGACTGAGACACCCCCGCTCGCTCCCTCAGACTGAGACAACCCACTCACTCCCTCAGACTGAGACACCCCTGCTCACTCCCTCAATGAGACACCCTCGGTCACTGCCTCAGACTGAGACACCCCCGCTCGCTCCCTCAGACTGAGACAACCCACTCACTCCCTCAGACTGAGACACCCCCGCTCACTCCTTCAGACTGCGACACCCCCACTCACTCCCTCAGACTGAGACACCCCCACTCACTCCCTCAGACTGAGACACCACCGCTCGCTCCCTCAGACTGAAACAGCCCCGCTCATTCCCTCAGACTGAGACACCCCCGTTCACTCCTTCAGACTGAGACACCCCTGCTCACTCCCTCAATGAGACACCCTCGGTCACTGCCTCAGACTGAGACACCCCCGCTCGCTCCCTCAGACTGAGACAACCCACTCACTCCCTCAGACTGAGACACCCCTGCTCACTCCCTCAATGAGACACCCTCGGTCACTGCCTCAGACTGAGACACCCCCGCTCGCTCCCTCAGACTGAGACAACCCACTCACTCCCTCAGACTGAGACACTCCCGCTCACTCCCTCAATGAGACACCCCTGCTCACTCCCTCAGACTGAGACACCCCCGCTCACTCCGTCAGACTGAGACACCCCCGCTCGCTCCCTCAGACTGAGATACCCCCACTCACTCCCTCAGATTGAGACACCACCGGTCAGTCCCTCAGACTGAGACACCCCCACTCGCTCCCTCAATGAGACACCCACACTCGCTCCCTCAGACTGAGACAACCTCGCTCGCTCCCTCAGACTAAGACACACCCGCTCACTCCCTCAGACTGAGACACCCCCACTCACTCCCTCAGACTGAGACACCCCCACTCACTCCCTCAGACTGGGACACCCCCGCTCAATCCCTCAATGAGACACCCCCGCTCGCTTCCTCAGACTGAGACACCCCTGCTCACTCCCTCAATGAGACACCCCCACTCGCTCCCTCAGACTGAGATACCCCCACTCACTCCCTCAGACTGAGACACCACCACTCACTCAGACGGAGACACCCCCGCTCGCTCCGTCAGACTGAGATACCCCCACTCACTCCCTCAGACTGAGACACCCCCACTCACTCCCTCAGACTGAGACACCCCCGCTCACTCCCTCAATGAGACACCCCCACTCACTCCCTCAGACTGACACGCCCCCGCTCACTCCCTCAGACTGAGACACCCCCACTAACTCCCACAGACTGAGACACCCCCACTCACTCCCTCAGACTGAGACACCCCCGCTAACTCCCTCAATGAGACACCCCCGCTCACTCCCTCAGACGGAGACACCCCCGCTCCCTGAGTCTGAGACACCCCCGCTCATTCCCTCAGACTGAGACACCTCCACTCACTTCCTCAGACTGAAACACCCCCACTCGCTCCCTCAGACTGAGATACCCCCACTCACTCCCTCAGACTGAGACACCACCACTCACTCAGACGGAGACACCCCCGCTCGCTCCGTCAGACTGAGATACCCCCACTCACTCCCTCAGACTGAGACACCCCCACTCACTCCCTCAGACTGAGACACCCCCCGCTCACTCCCTCAATGAGACACCCCCACTCACTCCCTCAGACTGACACGCCCCCGCTCACTCCCTCAGACTGAGACACCCCCACTAACTCCCACAGACTGAGACACCCCCACTCACTCCCTCAGACTGAGACACCCCCGCTAACTCCCTCAATGAGACACCCCCGCTCACTCCCTCAGACGGAGACACCCCCGCTCCCTGAGTCTGAGACACCCCCGCTCATTCCCTCAGACTGAGACACCTCCACTCACTTCCTCAGACTGAAACACCCCCGCTCACTCCCTCAGACTGAGATACCCCCGCTCGCTCCCTCAGACTGAGGTACCTCCACTCACTCCCTCAGACTGAGACACCCCCACTCACCCCCTCAGACTGAGACGCCCCCGCTCACTCCCTCAGACTGACACGACCCCGCTCACTCCCTCAGACTGCGACACCCCCACTCACTCCCTCAGACTGAGACACCCCCATTCGCTCCCTCAATGAGACACCCACGCTCGCTCCCTCAGACTGAGACACCCCCGCTCACTCCCTCAGACTGACACCCCCGTTCACTCCCTCAGACTGAGACACCCCCCACTCGCTCCCTCAGACTGAGACACCCCCGCTCACTCAGACTGAGACACCCCCGCTCACTCCCTCAATGAGACACCCCCGCTCGCTCCATCAGACTGAGACACCCCCGCTCACTCCCTCAGACTGAGACACCCCCACTCACTCCCTCAGACTGAGACACTCCCGCTCTCTCCCTCAATGAGACACCCCCGCTCGCTCCCTCAGACTGAGACATCCCCACTCACTCCCTCAATGAGACACCCCCGCTCACTGCCTCAGTCTGAGACACCCCCGCTCACTCCCTCAGACTGAGACACCCCCACTCACTCCCTCAGAATGAGACACCCCTGCTCGCTCCCTCAGACTGAGACACCCCCGCTCACTCCCTCAATGAGACACCCCCGCTCACTCCCTCATCTGAGACACCCCCACTCACTAAGACTGAGACACCCCCGCACACTCCCTCAGACTGAGACAACCCCACTCCCTCAGACTGAGACACCCCCGCTCACTCAGACAGACACCCCCGCTCACTCCCTCAGACTGAGACACCCCCACTCACTCCCTCAGACTGAGACACTCCCGCTCGCTCCCTCAATGAGACACCCCCGCTCACTCCCTCAGACTGACACCCCCGCTCACTCCCTCAGACTGAGACGCCCTAGCTCACTCCCTCAGACTGAGACACCCCCACTCACTCCCTCAGACTGAGACACGCCCACTCCCTCAGACGGAGACATCCCCGCTCGCTCCCTCAGACTGAGACACCCACGCTCGCTCCCTCAGACTGAGACATACCCACTCACTCCCTCAGACTGAGGCACCACTGCTCGCTCCCTCAGACTGAGACCCCTCCGCTCACTCACTCAGACTGAGACACCCCAGCTCGCTCCCTCAGACTGAGACATCCCTGCTCACTCCCTCAGACTGACACCCCCCCCGCTCACACCCTCAATGAGACACCCCCTCTCACTCCCTCAGACAGAGACACCCCCCGCTCCCTCAGACTGAGACATCCCCGCTCCCTCAGACTGAGACATCCCCGCTCCCTCAGACTGAGACACCCCCACTCGCTCCCTCAATGAGACACCCCCACTCGCTCCCTCAGACTGAGACACCCTCGCTCGCTCCCTCAGACTAAGACACCCCCGCTCACTCCCTCAGACTGAGACACCCCCGCTCACCTCCCTCAGACTGAGACACCCCCGCTCACTCCCTCAATGAGACACCCCCGCTCACTCCCTCAATGAGACACCCCCGCTCACTCCCGCAGACTGAGACACCCCCGCTCACCTCCCTCAGACTGAGACATCCCCGCTCGCTCCGTCAGACTGAGACACCCCCACTCGCTCACCTCAGACTGAGAAACCCCCTGCTCACTCCCTCAATGAGACACCCCCGCTCACTCCCTCAGACTGAGACACCCCCGCTCGCTCCCTGAGACTGAGACACCCCCACTCATTCCCTCAGACTGAGACACCCCCGCTCACTCCCTCAATGAGACACCCCCGCTCGCTCCCTCAATGAGACACCCCCGCTCACTCCCTCAATGAGACACCCCCACTCACTCCCTCAGACTGAGACACCCCCCGCTCGCTCCCTCAATGAGACACCCCCGCTCACTCCCTCAGACTGAGACACCCCCACTCACTCCCTCAGATTGAGACACCGCCACTCACTCCCTCAGACTGAGACACCCGCGCTCCCTCCCTCAGATTGAGACACCCCCGCTCCCCGCAGACTGACACCCCCACTCACACCCTCAGACTGAGATACCCCCACTCATTCCCTCAGACTGAGAGACCACCACTCCCTCAGACTGAGATACCCCCACTCATTCCCTCAGACTGAGGCACCACCACTCCGTCAGACTGAGAAACCCCCGCTCACTCTCTCAGACTGAGACACCCCCGCTCGCTCCCTCAGACTGAGACACACCCGCTCACTCCCTCAGACTGAGACACCCCCCACTCGCTCCCTCAGACTGAGACACACCCCCACTCACTCCCTCAGACTGAGACACCCCCCACTCCCTCAGACGGAGACACCCCGCTCACTCCCTCAGACTGAGACACCCCCACTCACTCCCTCAGACTGAGACACCCCCGCTCCCTCAGACTGAGACATCCCCACTCACTCCCTCAGACTGAGACACCCCCACTCACTCCCTCAGACTGAGACACCCCCACTTGCTCCCTCAATGAGACACCCCCACTCGCTCCCTCAGACTGAGACACCCTCGCTCGCTCCCTCAGACTAAGACACACACGCTCACTCCCTCAGACTGAGACACCCCCACTCACTCCCTCAGACTGAGGCACCACCGCTCACTCCCTCAGACTGAGACACCTCCGCTCCCTGAGACTGAGACACCCCCGCTCACTCCCTCAGACTGAGACACCCCCCACTCACTCCCTCAGACTGAGACACCCCCGCTCATTCCCTGAGACTGAGACACCTCCACTCACTCCCTCAGACTGAGACACCCCCGCTCACTCCCTCAATGAGACACCCCCGCTCACCTCCCTCAGACTGAGACACACCCGCTCACTCAGACTGAGACACCCCCCGCTCCCTGAGACTGAGACCCCTCCGCTCACTCACTCAGACTGAGACACCCCCGCTCGCTCCCTCAGACTGAGACACCCCCGCTCGCTCCCTCAGACTGAGACACCCCCGCTCACTCCCTCAGACTGAGACACCCCCCGCTCCCTCAGACTGAGACATCCCCCGCTCCCTCAGACTGAGAATCCCCCGCTCACTCCCTCAGACTGAGAAACCCCCACTCACTCCCTCAGATTGAGACACCCCCACTCACTCCCTCAGACTGAGACACCCCCACTCACTCCCTCAGACTGAGACACCCCCACTCGCTCCCTCAGACTGAGACACCCCCACTCACTCCCGCAGACTGAGACACCCCCCGCTCGCTCCCTCAGACTGCGACACCCCCACTCACTCACTCAGACTGAACACCCCCGCTCGCTCCCTCAGACTGAGACACCCCCACTCACTCCCTCAGACTGAGACACCCCCGCTCACTCCCTCAATGAGACACCCCCGCTCACTCCCTCAGACTGAGACACCCCCGCTCACTCCCTCAATGAGACACCCCCGCTCACTCCCTCAGACTGAGACACCCCCGCTCACTCCCTCAATGAGACACCCCCACTCACTCCCTCAGATTGAGACACCCCCAGTCACTCCCTCAGACTGAGACACCCCCGCTCGCTCCCTCAGACTGAGACACACCCGCTCACTCCCTCAATGAGACACCCCCGCTCACTCCCTCAGACTGAGACACCCCCGCTCGCTCCCTCAGACTGAGACACCTCCGCTCCCTGAGACTGAGACACCCCCCGCTCACTCCCTCAGACTGAGACACCCCCACTCACTCCCTCAGACTGAGACACCCCCGCTCATTCCCTGAGACTGAGACACCTCCACTCACTCCCTCAGACTGAGACACCCCCGCTCACTCCCTCAATGAGACACCCCCGCTCACTCCCTCAGACTGAGACACACCCGCTCACTCAGACTGAGACACCCCCGCTCCCTGAGACTGAGACCCCTCCGCTCACTCACTCAGACTGAGACACCCCCGCTCGCTCCCTCAGACTGAGACACCCCCGCTCGCTCCCTCAGACTGAGACACCCCCGCTCACTCCCTCAGACTGAGACACCCCCGCTCCCTCAGACTGAGACATCCCCGCTCCCTCAGACTGAGAATCCCCCGCTCACTCCCTCAGACTGAGAAACCCCCACTCACTCCCTCAGATTGAGACACCCCCACTCACTCCCTCAGACTGAGACACCCCCACTCACTCCCTCAGACTGAGACACCCCCACTCGCTCCCTCAGACTGAGACACCCCCACTCACTCCCGCAGACTGAGACACCCCCCGCTCGCTCCCTCAGACTGCGACACCCCCACTCACTCACTCAGACTGAACACCCCCGCTCGCTCCCTCAGACTGAGACACCCCCGCTCCCTCTCTCAGACTGAGACACCCCCGCTCACTCCCTCAGACTGAGACACCCCCGCTCACTCCGTCAGACTGAGACACCCCCCGCTCACTCCCGCAATGAGACACCCCCGCTCTCTCCCTCAGACTGAGACAGCCCCGCTCCCTCAGACTGAGATACCCCCACTCACTCCCTCAGATTGAGACACCACCGGTCAGTCCCTCAGACATGAGACACCCTCGCTCCCTCAGACTGACACCCCCACTCCCACAGACTGAGACACCCCCACTCACACCCTCAATGAGACACCCCCGCTCACTGCCTCAGACTGAGACACCCCCACTCACTCACTCAGACTGGGACACCCCCACCTTCTCAGACTGAGACACCCCCGCTCACTCACTCATCTGAGACACCCCCACTCACTAAGACTGAGACACCCCCACTGACTCCCTCAGACTGAGACAACCCCACTCACTCCCTCAGGCTGAGACACCCCCGCTCACTCCCTCAGACTGAGACATCCCCACTCACTCCCTCAATGAGACCCCCCGCTCACTCAGACTGAGACACCCCCGCTCACTCAGACTGAGACACCCCCGCTCACTCCCTCAGACTGACACGCCCGCTCACTCCCTCAATGAGACACCCCCGCTCACTCCCTCAGACTGAGACACCCCCACTCACTCCCTCAGACTGACACACACCCGCTCGCTCCCTCAGACTGAGACACGCCCGCTCACTCCCTCAATGAGACACCCCCGCTCACTCCCTCAGACTGAGACGCCCTAGCTCACTCCCTCAGACTGAGTCACCCCCGCTCGCTCCCTCAGAGTGAGACACCCCCACTCACTCCTCAGACTGAGACACCCCCACTCACTCCCTCAGACTGAGACACGCCCACTCCCTCAGACGGAGACATCCCCGCTCGCTCCCTCAGACTGAGACACCCACGCTCGCTCCCTCAGACTGAGACATACCCACTCACTCCCTCAGACTGAGGCACCACTGCTCGCTCCCTCAGACTGAGACACCCCCGCTCCCTGAGACTGAGACACCCCCGCTCATTCCCTCAGACTGAGACACCTCCACTCACTCCCTCAGACTGAGACACCCCCGCTCACTCCCTCAGACTGAGACACCCCCGCTCGCTCCCTCAGACTGAGACACCCCCGCTCGCTCCCTCAGACTGAGACACCCCCACTCACTCCCTCAGACTGAGACACCCCCCGCTCACTCCCTCAGACTGAGACACCCCCGCTCGCTCCCTCAGACTGAGACACCCCCGCTCCCTGAGACTGAGACACCCCCGCTCACTCCCTCAGACTGAAACACACCCGCTCACTCAGACTGAGACCCCTCCGCTCACTCACTCAGACTGAGACACCCCAGCTCGCTCCCTCAGACTGAGAAATCCCCGCTCACTCCTTCAGACTGACACCCCCCCGCTCACTCCCTCAATGAGACACCCCCACTCACTCCCTCAAACTGTGACACCCCCGCTCACTCCCTCAGACTGAGACACCCCCGCTCACTCCCTCAGACTGAGACACCCCCGCTCACTCCCTCAGACTGTGACACCCCCGCTCACTCCCTCAGACTGAGACACCCCCGCTCACTCCCTCAGACTGTGACACCCCCGCTCACTCCCTCAGACTGAGACACCCCCCACTCGCTCCCTCAGACTGAGACAACCCCACTCGCTCCCTCAATGAGACACCCCCACTCGCTCCCTCAGACTGAGACACCCCCGCTCACTCCCTCAGACTGAGACACACCCGCTCACTCCTTCAGACTGAGACACCCCCACTCACTCACTCAGACTGAGACACACCCGCTCACTCCCTCAGACTGAGACACCCCCACTCGCTCCCTCAGACTGAGACACCCCCACTCACTCCCTCAGACTGAGACACCCCCACTCACTCCCTCAGACTGAGACACCCCCACTCACTCCCTCAGACTGAGACAGCCCCGCTCGCTCCCTCAGACTGAGACAGCCCCGCTCGCTCCCTCAGACTGAGACAGCCCCGCTCGCTCCCTCAGACTGAGACACCCCCACTCGCTCACTCAGACTGAGACACCCCCGCTCGCTTCCTCAGACTGAGACACCCCTGCTCGCTCCCTCAATGAGACACCCACGTTAACTCCCTCAGACAGAGACACCCCCACTCACTCCCTCAGACTTAGACACCCCCGCTCACTCCCTCAGACAGAGACACCCCCGCTCGCTCCCTCAGAATGAGACACCACTGCTCCCGCAGACTGACACCCCCACTCACTCCCTCAGACTGAGATACCCCCACTCATTCCCTCAGACTGAGAGACCACCACTCCCTCAGACTGAGAAACCCCCGCTCGCTCCCTCAGACTGAGACACCCCCGCTCGCTCCCTCAGACTGAGAAACCCCCGCTCGCTCCCTCAGACTGAGACACCCCCACTCACTCCCTCAGACTGAGACACCCCCACTCGCTCCCTCAATGAGACACCCCCACTCGCTCACTCAGACTGAGACACCCCCGCTCGCTTCCTCAGACTGAGACACCCCCACTCGCTCCCTCAATGAGACACCCCCACTCGCTCCCTCAGACTGAGACACCCCCGCTCACTCCTTCAGACTGAGACACCCCCACTCACTCCCTCAGACTGAGACACCCCCACTCACTCCCTCAGACTGAGACACCCCCGCTCACTCCCTCAGAATGAAACACACCCGCTCCCTCAGACTGAGACACCCCCACTCACTCCCTCAGATTGAGACACCGCCACTCACTCCCTCAGACTGAGACACCCGCGCTCCCTCCCTCAGATTGAGACACCCCCGCTCCCGCAGACTGACACCCCCACTCACTCCCTCAGACTGAGATACCCCCACTCATTCCCTCAGACTGAGGCACCACCACTCCCTCAGACTGAGAAACCCCCGCTCACTCTCTCAGACTGAGACACCCCCGCTCGCTCCCTCAGACTGAGACACCCCCACTCACTCCCTCAGACTGAGACACCCTCGCTCGCTCCCTCAGACTGAGACACCCCCACTCACTCCCTCAGACTGAGACACACCCGCTCACTCCCTCAGACTGAGGCACCACCGCTCACTCCCTCAGACTGAGACACCTCCGCTCCCTGAGACTGAGACACCCCCACTCGCTCCCTCAGACTGAGACACCCCCGCTCACTCCCTCAGACTGAGACACCCCCACTCGCTCCCTCAGACTGAGACACCCTCGCTCGCTCCCTCAGACTGAGACACCCCCCACTCACTCCCTCAGACTGAGACACACCCGGTCACTCCCTCAGACTGAGGCACCACCGCTCACTCCCTCAGACTGAGACACCTCCGCTCCCTGAGACTGAGACACCCCCGCTCACTCCCTCAGACTGCGACACCCCCACTCACTCAGACTGAGACACCCCCGCTCCCTGAGACTGAGACCCCTCCGCTCACTCCCTCAGACTGAGACACACCCGCTCACTCAGACTGAGACACCCCCGCTCCCTGAGACTGAGACCCCTCCGCTCACTCACTCAGACTGAGACACCCCCCGCTCCCTCAGACTGAGACATCCCCGCTCCCTCAGACTGAGACACCCCCGCTCACTCCCTCAGACTGAGACACCCCCGCTCGCTCCCTCAGACTGAGACACGCCCGCTCACTCCCTCAGACTGAGACGCCCTAGCTCACTCCCTCAGAATGAGACGCCCTAGCTCACTCCCTCAGACTGAGACACCCTCGCTCACTCCCTCAGACTGAGACACCCCCGCTCGCTCCCTCAGGCTGAGACACCCCCCGCTCGCTCCCTCAGACTGAGACACCCCCGCTCACTCACTCAGACTGAGACACCCCCACTCACTCCCTCAGACTGAGACACCCCCGCTCACTCCCTCAGACTGAGACACCCCCACTCACTCCCTCAGACTGAGACACCCCCACTCGCTCCCTCAATGAGACACCCCCACTCGCTCACTCAGACTGAGACACCCCCGCTCGCTTCCTCAGACTGAGACACCCCCACTCGCTCCCTCAATGAGACACCCCCACTCGCTCCCTCAGACTGAGACACCCCCGCTCACTCCTTCAGACTGAGACACCCCCACTCACTCCCTCAGACTGAGACACCCCCACTCACTCCCTCAGACTGAGACACCCCCGCTCACTCCCTCAGAATGAAACACACCCGCTCCCTCAGACTGAGACACCCCCACTCACTCCCTCAGATTGAGACACCGCCACTCACTCCCTCAGACTGAGACACCCGCGCTCCCTCCCTCAGATTGAGACACCCCCGCTCCCGCAGACTGACACCCCCACTCACTCCCTCAGACTGAGATACCCCCACTCATTCCCTCAGACTGAGGCACCACCACTCCCTCAGACTGAGAAACCCCCGCTCACTCTCTCAGACTGAGACACCCCCGCTCGCTCCCTCAGACTGAGACACCCCCACTCACTCCCTCAGACTGAGACACCCTCGCTCGCTCCCTCAGACTGAGACACCCCCCACTCACTCCCTCAGACTGAGACACACCCGCTCACTCCCTCAGACTGAGGCACCACCGCTCACTCCCTCAGACTGAGACACCTCCGCTCCCTGAGACTGAGACACCCCCACTCGCTCCCTCAGACTGAGACACCCCCGCTCACTCCCTCAGACTGAGACACCCCCACTCGCTCCCTCAGACTGAGACACCCTCGCTCGCTCCCTCAGACTGAGACACCCCCACTCACTCCCTCAGACTGAGACACACCCGGTCACTCCCTCAGACTGAGGCACCACCGCTCACTCCCTCAGACTGAGACACCTCCGCTCCCTGAGACTGAGACACCCCCGCTCACTCCCTCAGACTGCGACACCCCCCACTCACTCAGACTGAGACACCCCCGCTCCCTGAGACTGAGACCCCTCCGCTCACTCCCTCAGACTGAGACACACCCGCTCACTCAGACTGAGACACCCCCGCTCCCTGAGACTGAGACCCCTCCGCTCACTCACTCAGACTGAGACACCCCCGCTCCCTCAGACTGAGACATCCCCGCTCCCTCAGACTGAGACACCCCCGCTCACTCCCTCAGACTGAGACACCCCCGCTCGCTCCCTCAGACTGAGACACGCCCGCTCACTCCCTCAGACTGAGACGCCCTAGCTCACTCCCTCAGAATGAGACGCCCTAGCTCACTCCCTCAGACTGAGACACCCTCGCTCACTCCCTCAGACTGAGACACCCCCGCTCGCTCCCTCAGGCTGAGACACCCCCGCTCGCTCCCTCAGACTGAGACACCCCCGCTCACTCACTCAGACTGAGACACCCCCACTCACTCCCTCAGACTGAGACACCCCCGCTCACTCCCTCAGACTGAGACACCCCCACTCACTCCGTCAGACTGAGACACCCCAGCTCGCTCCCTCAGACTGAGAAATCCCCGCTCACTCCTTCAGACTGACACCCCCCCGCTCACTCCCTCAATGAGACACCCCCACTCACTCCCTCAGACTGAGACACGCCCACTCACTCCCTCAGACTGAGACATCCCCGCTCCCTCAGACTGAGACACCCCCACTCACTCCCTCAGACTGAGACACCCCCACTCACTCCCTCAGACTGAGACAACCCCACTCGCTCCCTCAATGAGACACCCCCACTCGCTCCCTCAGACTGAGACACCCCCGCTCACTCCCTCAGACTGAGACACCCCCACTCACTCACTCAGACTGAACACCCCCGCTCGCTCCCTCAGACTGAGACAGCCCCGCTCGCTCCCTCAGACTGAGACACCCCCGCTCACTCCCTCAGACTGAGACACCCCCGTTTACTCCCTCAGACTGAGACACCCCCACTCGCTCACTCAGACTGAGACACCCCCGCTCGCTTCCTCAGACTGAGACACCCCCGCTCACTCCCTCAATGAGACACCCTCGTTAACTCCCTCAGACAGAGACACCCCCAATCGCTCCCTCAGACTGAGACACCCCCGCTCACACCCTCAATGAGACACCCCCGCTCACTCCCTCAGACTGAGACACCCCCGCTCGCTCCCTCAGAATGAAACACACCCGCTCGCTTCCTCAGACTGATACACCCCCACTCACTCCCTCAGACTGAGACACCCGCGCTCCCTCCCTCAGATTGAGACACCACCGCTCCCGCAGACTGACACCCCCACTCACTCCCTCAGACTGAGAAACCCCCGCTCACTCCCTCAGACTGAGATACCCCCACTCACTCCCTCAGACTGAGACACCCCCACTCACTCCCTCAGACTGAGACACCCCCACTCGCTCCCTCAATGAGACACCCCCACTCGCTCACTCAGACTGAGACACCCCCGCTCGCTTCCTCAGACTGAGACACCCCCACTCGCTCCCTCAATGAGACACCCCCACTCGCTCCCTCAGACTGAGACACCCTCGCTCGCTCCCTCAGACTAAGACACACCCGCTCACTCCCTCAGACTGAGACACCCCCACTCACTCCCTCAGACTGAGACACCCCCACTCACTCCCTCAGACTGAGACACCCCCGCTCACTCCCTCAGACTGAGACACCCCCGCTCGCTCCCTCAGAATGAAACACACCCGCTCCCTCAGACTGAGACACCCGCGCTCCCTCCCTCAGATTGAGACACCCCCGCTCCCGCAGACTGACACCCCCACTCACTCCCTCAGACTGAGGCACCACCACTCCCTCAGACTGAGAAACCCCCGCTCACTCCCTCAGACTGAGACACCCCCACTCGCTCCCTCAGACTGAGACACCCTCGCTCGCTCCCTCAGACTAAGACACACACGCTCACTCCCTCAGACTGAGACACACCCGCTCACTCCCTCAGACTGAGACACCCCCGCTCGCTCCCTGAGACTGAGACACCCCCGCTCATTCCCTGAGACTGAGACACCCCCGCTCACTCCCTCAGACTGAGACACCCCCGCTCACTCCCTCAGACTGAGACACCCCCGCTCACTCCCTCAGACTGAGACACCCCCGCTCACTCAGACTGAGACACCCCCACTCACTCCCGCAGACTGAGACACCCCCGCTCACTCCTTCAGACTGCGACACCCCCACTCACTCACTCAGACTGAACACCCCCGCTCGCTCCCTCAGACTGAGACACCCCCGCTCCCTCAGACTGAGACACCCCCACTCACTCCATCAGACTGAGACACCCCCACTCGCTCACTCAGACTGAGACAGCCCCGCTCGCTCCCTCAGACTGAGACAGCCCCGCTCACTCCCTCAGACTGAGACACACCCACTCGCTCACTCAGACTGAGACACACCCACTCGCTTCCTCAGACTGAGACACCCCTGCTCACTCCCTCAATGAGACACCCTCGTTCACTCCCTCAGACTGAGACACCCCCGCTCACTCCCTCAGACTGAGACACCCCCGCTCGCTTCCTCAGACTGAGACACCCCCACTCACTCCCTCAGACTGAGACACCCCCACTCACTCCCTCAGACTGAGACACCCCCGCTCACTCCCTCAGACTGAGACACCCCCACTCGCTCCCTCAGACTGAGACACCCCCGCTCACTCCCTCAGACTGAGACACCCCCGCTCGCTTCCTCAGACTGAGACACCCCCACTCACTCCCTCAGACTGAGACACCCCCGCTCACTCCCTCAATGAGACACCCCCACTCACTCCTTCAGACTGAGACACCCCCACTCACTCCCTCAGACTGAGACACCCCCACTCACTCCCTCAGACTGAGACACCCCCACTCACTCCCTCAGACTGAGACACCCCTGCTCACTCCCTCAGACTGAGACACCCCTGCTCGCTCCCTCAGACTGAAACAGCCCCGCTCATTCCCTCAGACTGAGACACCCCCGTTCACTCCCTCAGACTGAGACACCCCCACTCGCTCACTCAGACTGAGACAACCCACTCACTCCCTCAGACTGAGACACTCCCGCTCACTCCCTCAATGAGACACCCCTGCTCACTCCCTCAGACTGAGACACCCCCGCTCCCTCCCTCAGACTGAGACACCCCCGCTCACTCCGTCAGACTGAGACACCCCCGCTCACTCCCGCAATGAGACACCCCCGCTCTCTCCCTCAGTCTGAGATACCCCCACTCACTCCCTCAGATTGAGACACCACCGGTCAGTCCCTCAGACTAGGACACCCGCGCTCGCTCCCTCAGACTGAGACACCCCCACTCACTCCCTCAGACTGAGACACCCCCACTCACTCCCTCAGACTGAGACACCCCCACTCACTCCCTCAGACTGAGACACCCCCACTCACTCCCTCAGACAGAGACACCCCCCGCTCGCTCCCTCAGACTGAGACATCCCCACTCACTCCCTCAATGAGACACCCCCGCTCACTGCCTCAGACTGAGACACCCCCGCTCACTCCCTCAGACTGAGACACCCCCACTCACTCACTCAGACTGGGACACCCCCGCTCACTCCCTCATCTGAGACACCCCCACTCACTAAGACTGAGACACCCCCGCACACTCCCTCAGACTGAGACAACCCCACTCCCTCAGACTGAGACACCCCCGCTCACTCAGACAGACACCCCCGCTCACTCCCTCAGACTGAGACACCCCCACTCACTCCCTCAGACTGAGACACTCCCGCTCGCTCCCTCAATGAGACACCCCCGCTCACTCCCTCAGACTGACACCCCCGCTCGCTCCCTCAGACTGAGACAACCCTGCTCACTCCCTCAATGAGACACCCCCGCTCACTCCCTCAGACTGAGACACCCCCACTCACTCCCTCAGACTGAGTCACCCCCGCTCGCTCCCTCAGAGTGAGACACCCCCACTCACTCCCTCAGACTGAGACACCCCCACTCACTCCCTCAGACTGAGACACGCCCACTCCCTCAGACGGAGACATCCCCGCTCGCTCCCTCAGACTGAGACACCCACGCTCGCTCCCTCAGACTGAGACATACCCACTCACTCCCTCAGACTGAGGCACCACTGCTCGCTCCCTCAGACTGCGACACCCCCGCTCACTCCCTCAGACTGAGACACCCCCGCTCCCTGAGACTGAGACACCCCCGCTCATTCCCTCAGACTGAGACACCTCCACTCACTCCCTCAGACTGAAACACCCCCGCTCACTCCCTCAGACTGAGACACACCCGCTCACTCAGACTGAGACACACCCGCTCACTCAGACAGAGACACCCCCGCTCCCTGAGACTGAGACCCCTCCGCACACTCACTCAGACTGAGACACCCCAGCTCGCTCCCTCAGACTGAGACACCCCCGCTCACTCCTTCAGACTGACACCCCCCCTGCTCACTCCCTCAGACTGAGACACCCCCACTCACTCCCTCAATGAGACACCCCCACTCACTCCCTCAAACTGAGACACCCCCACTCACTCCCTCAATGAGACACCCCCGCTCACTCCCTCAGACTGAGACACCCCCACTCACTCCGTCAGACTGAGACACCCCCGCTCACTCCTTCAGACTGACACCCCCCTGCTCACTCCCTCAGACTGAGACACCCCCACTCACTCCCTCAGACTGAGACATCCCCGCTCCCTCAGACTGAGAAACCCCCACTCACTCCCTCAGACTGAGACACCCCCACTCACTCCCTCAGACTGAGACATCCCCGCTCCCTCAGACTGAGAAACCCCCACTCGCTCCCTCAATGAGACACCCCCACTCGCTCCCTCAGACTGAGACACCCCCGCTCACTCCCTCAGACTGAGACACCCCCCGCTCACTCCCTCAGACTAAGACACCCCCACTCGCTCCCTCAGACTGAGACACCCCCGCTCACTCCCTCAGACTGAGACACCCCCGCTCACTCCCTCAGACTAAGACACCCCCGCTCACTCCCTCAGACTGAGACACCCCCACTCACTCCCTCAGACTGAGACACCCCCACTCGCTCACTCAGACTGAGACACCCCCGCTCGCTTCCTCAGACTGAGACACCCCCGCTCACTCCCTCAATGAGACACCCCCACTCGCTCCCTCAGACTGAGACACCCTCGCTCGCTCCCTCAGACTAAGACACACCCGCTCGCTCCCTCAGACTGAGACACCCCCACTCATTCCCTCAGACTGAGACACCCCCACTCCCTCAGACTGAGAAACCCCCGCTCACTCCCTCAGACTGAGACACCCCCGCTCGCTCCCTCAGACTGAGACACCCCCGCTCACTCCCTCAGACTGAGACACCCCAACTCACTCCCTCAGACTGAGACACCCCCGCTCACTCCCTCAGACTGAGACACCCCCGCTCGCTCCCTCAGACTGAAACAGCCCCGCTCACTCCCTCAGACTGAGACACCCCCGTTCACTCCCTCAGACTGAGACACCCCCACTCGCTCACTCAGACTGAGAGACCCCCGCTCGCTTCCTCAGACTGAGACACCCCTGCTCACTCCCTCAATGAGACACCCTCGTTCACTGCCTCAGACTGAGACACTCCCGCTCACTCCGCCAGACTGAGACACCCCCGCTCGCTCCCTCAGACTGAGACAACCCACTCACTCCCTCAGACTGAGACATCCCCACTCACTCCCTCAATGAGACATCCCCGCTCACTGCCTCAGACTGAGACACCCCCACTCACTTACTCAGACTGGGACACCCCCACTCACTCCCTCAGACTGAGACACCCCCGCTCACTCCCTCATCTGAGACACCCCCACTCACTAAGACTGAGACACCTCCGCTCACTCCCTCAGACTGAGACAACCCCACTCCCTCAGACTGAGACACCCCCGCTCACTCAGACTGAGTCACCCCCGCTCACTCAGACTGAGACACCCCCGCTCACTCCCTCAGACTGAGACAACCCCACTCCCTCAGACTGAGACACCCCCGCTCACTCAGACTGAGACACCCCCGCTCACTCCCTCAGACTGAGACACCCCAGCTCGCTCCCTCAGACTGAGAAATCCCCGCTCACTCCCTCAGACTGAGACACCCCCGCTCACTCCCTCAGACTGAGACACCCCCGCTCACTCCCTCAGACAGAGACACCCCCGCTCACTCCCTCAGACAGAGACATCTCCGCTCCCTCAGACTGAGACATCCCCGCTCCCTCAGACTGAGAAACCCCCGCTCACTCCCTCAGACTGAGAAACCCCCACTCGCTCCCTCAGACTGAGACACCCCCACTCGCTACCTCAATGAGACACCCTCGTTCACTGCCTCAGACTGAGACACCCCCGCTCACTCCTTCAGACTGCGACACCCCCACTCACTCACTCAGACTGAACACCCCCCGCTCGCTCCCTCAGACTGAGACACCCCCGCTCGCTCCCTCAGACTGAGACACCCCCGCTCATTCCCTCAGACTGATACACCCCCACTCACTCCCTCAGATTGAGACACCGCCACTCACTCCCTCAGACTGAGACACCCGCGCTCCCTCCCTCAGATTGAGACACCCCCGCTCCCGCAGACTGACACCCCCACTCACTCCCTCAGACTGAGATACCCCCACTCATTCCCTCAAACTGAGGCACCACCACTCCCTCAGACTGAGAAACCCCCGCTCACTCTCTCAGACTGAGACACCCCCGCTCGCTCCCTCAGACTGAGACACCCCCCGCTCACTCCCTCAGACTGAGACACCCCCACTCGCTCCCTCAGACTGAGACACCCTCGCTCACTCCCTCAGACTGAGACACCCCCACTCGCTCCCTCAATGAGACACCCCCACTCTCTCCCTCAGACTGAGACACCCTCGCTCGCTCCCTCAGACTAAGACACACCCGCTCATTCCCTGAGACTGAGACACCCCCACTCGCTCACTCAGACTGAGACACCCCCGCTCACTCCCTCAGACTGAGACACCCCCGCTCACTCCCTCAGACTAAGACACCCCCCGCTCACTCCCTCAGACTGAGACACCCCCACTCACTCCCTCAGACTGAGACACCCCCACTCGCTCACTCAGACTGAGACACCCCCGCTCGCTTCCTCAGACTGAGACACCCCCGCTCACTCCCTCAATGAGACACCCCCACTCGCTCCCTCAGACTGAGACACCCTCGCTCGCTCCCTCAGACTAAGACACACCCGCTCGCTCCCTCAGACTGAGACACCCCCACTCATTCCCTCAGACTGAGACACCCCCACTCCCTCAGACTGAGAAACCCCCGCTCACTCCCTCAGACTGAGACACCCCCGCTCGCTCCCTCAGACTGAGACACCCCCGCTCACTCCCTCAGACTGAGACACCCCAACTCACTCCCTCAGACTGAGACACCCCCGCTCACTCCCTCAGACTGAGACACCCCCGCTCGCTCCCTCAGACTGAAACAGCCCCGCTCACTCCCTCAGACTGAGACACCCCCGTTCACTCCCTCAGACTGAGACACCCCCACTCGCTCACTCAGACTGAGAGACCCCCGCTCGCTTCCTCAGACTGAGACACCCCTGCTCACTCCCTCAATGAGACACCCTCGTTCACTGCCTCAGACTGAGACACTCCCGCTCACTCCGCCAGACTGAGACACCCCCGCTCGCTCCCTCAGACTGAGACAACCCACTCACTCCCTCAGACTGAGACATCCCCACTCACTCCCTCAATGAGACATCCCCGCTCACTGCCTCAGACTGAGACACCCCCACTCACTTACTCAGACTGGGACACCCCCACTCACTCCCTCAGACTGAGACACCCCCGCTCACTCCCTCATCTGAGACACCCCCACTCACTAAGACTGAGACACCTCCGCTCACTCCCTCAGACTGAGACAACCCCACTCCCTCAGACTGAGACACCCCCGCTCACTCAGACTGAGTCACCCCCGCTCACTCAGACTGAGACACCCCCGCTCACTCCCTCAGACTGAGACAACCCCACTCCCTCAGACTGAGACACCCCCGCTCACTCAGACTGAGACACCCCCGCTCACTCCCTCAGACTGAGACACCCCAGCTCGCTCCCTCAGACTGAGAAATCCCCGCTCACTCCCTCAGACTGAGACACCCCCGCTCACTCCCTCAGACTGAGACACCCCCGCTCACTCCCTCAGACAGAGACACCCCCGCTCACTCCCTCAGACAGAGACATCTCCGCTCCCTCAGACTGAGACATCCCCGCTCCCTCAGACTGAGAAACCCCCGCTCACTCCCTCAGACTGAGAAACCCCCACTCGCTCCCTCAGACTGAGACACCCCCACTCGCTCCCTCAATGAGACACCCTCGTTCACTGCCTCAGACTGAGACACCCCCGCTCACTCCTTCAGACTGCGACACCCCCACTCACTCACTCAGACTGAACACCCCCGCTCGCTCCCTCAGACTGAGACACCCCCGCTCGCTCCCTCAGACTGAGACACCCCCACTCATTCCCTCAGACTGATACACCCCCACTCACTCCCTCAGATTGAGACACCGCCACTCACTCCCTCAGACTGAGACACCCGCGCTCCCTCCCTCAGATTGAGACACCCCCGCTCCCGCAGACTGACACCCCCACTCACTCCCTCAGACTGAGATACCCCCACTCATTCCCTCAGACTGAGGCACCACCACTCCCTCAGACTGAGAAACCCCCGCTCACTCTCTCAGACTGAGACACCCCCGCTCGCTCCCTCAGACTGAGACACCCCCGCTCACTCCCTCAGACTGAGACACCCCCACTCGCTCCCTCAGACTGAGACACCCTCGCTCACTCCCTCAGACTGAGACACCCCCACTCGCTCCCTCAATGAGACACCCCCACTCTCTCCCTCAGACTGAGACACCCTCGCTCGCTCCCTCAGACTAAGACACACCCGCTCATTCCCTGAGACTGAGACACCCCCACTCGCTCACTCAGACTGAGACACCCCCACTCGCTCACTCAGACTGAGACACCCCCACTCACTCCCTCAGACTGAGACACCCTCGTTCACTCCCTCAGACTGAGACACCCCCGCTCACTCCCTCAGACTGAGACACTCCCACTAACTCCCTCAGATTGAGACACCCCCACTCACTCCCTCAGACTGAGACACCCCCACTCACTCCCTCAGACTGAGACATCCCCACTCACTCCCTCAGACTGAGACACTCCCACTAACTCCCTCAGATTGAGACACCCCCACTCACTCCCTCAGACTGAGACACCCCCACTCACTCCCTCAGACTGAGAGACCACCACTCCCTCAGACTGAGAAACCCCCGCTCACTCCCTCAGACTGAGACACCCCCGCTCGCTCCCTCAGACTGAGACACCCCCACTCACTCCCTCAGACTGAGACACCCCCACTCGCTCCCTCAATGAGACACCCCCACTCGCTCCCTCAGACTGAGACACCCTCGCTCGCTCCCTCAGACTAAGACACACCCGCTCACTCCCTCAGACTGAGACACCCCCACTCACTCCCTCAGACTGAGACACCCCCGCTCACTCCCTCAGACTGAAACAGCCCCGCTCACTCCCTCAGACTGAGACACCCCCGTTCACTCCCTCAGACTGAGACACCCCCACACGCTCACTCAGACTGAGACACCCCCGCTCGCTTCCTCAGACTGAGACACCCCTGCTCACTCCCTCAATGAGACACCCTCGTTCACTGCCTCAGACTGAGACACCCCCGCTCACTCCCTCAGACTGAGACACCCCCGCTAGTTCCCTCAGACTGAGACAACCCACTCACTCCCTCAGACTGAGACACCCCCGCTCACTCCCTCAATGAGACACCCCTGCTCACTCCCTCAGACTGAGACACCCCCGCTCCCTCTCTCAGACTGAGACACGCCCGCTCACTCCGTCAGACTGAGACACCCCCGCTCACTCCCGCAATGAGACACCCCCGCTCTCTCCCTCAGACTGAGACAGCCCCGCTCCCTCAGACTGAAAAACCCCCGCTCACTCCCTCAGACTGAGACACCCCCGCTCGCTCCCTCAGACTGAGACACCCCCACTCACTCCCTCAGACTGAGACACCCCCACTCACTCCCTCAATGAGACACCCCCGCTCACTCCCTCAGACTGAGACACCCGTGCTCGCTCTCTCAGACTGAGACAACCCCGCTCACTCCCTCAGACTGAGACACCCCCGCTCACTCCCTCAGACTGAGACACCCCCGCTCACTCAGACTGAGACACCCCCGCTCCCTCAGACTGATACACCCCCACTCACTCCCTCAGATTGAGACACCCCCACTCACTCCCTCAGACTGAGACACCCCCACTCACTCCCTCAGACTGAGACACCCGCGCTCCCTCCCTCAGATTGAGACACCCCCGCTCCCGCAGACTGACACCCCCACTCACTCCCTCAGACTGAGACACCCCCGCTCACTCCCTCAGACTGAGACACCCCCGCTCGCTCCCTCAGACTGAGACACCCCCGCTCACTCCCTCAGACTGAGACACCCCCGCTCGCTCCCTCAATGAGACACCCTCGTTCACTGCCTCAGACTGAGACACCCCCGCTCACTCCCTCAGACTGAGACACCCCCACTCACTCCCTCAGACTGAGACACCCCCGCTCGCTCCCTCAGACTGAGACACCACAGCTCGATCCCGCAGACTGAGACACCCCCACTCACTCCCTCAGACTGAGACACCCCCACTCACTCCCTCAGACTGAGACACCCCCGCTCACTCCCGCATTGAGACACCCCCGCTCACTCCCTCAGACTGAGACACCCCCACTCACTCCCTCAGACTGAGACACCCCCACTCACTCCCTCAGACTGAGACACCCCCACTCACTCCCTCAGACTGAGTCACCCCCGCTCCCTCAGACTGAGAAACCCCCGCTCACTCCCTCAGACTGAGAAACCCACACTCACTCCCTCAGACTGAGACATCGCCACTCGCTCCCTCAGACTGAGACACACCCGCTCACTCCCTCAGACTGAGACACCCCCGCTCACTCCCTCAGACTGAGACACCCCCGCTCACTCCCTCAGACTGAGACACCCCCGCTCACTCCTTCAGACTGAACACCCCCGCTCGCTCCCTCAGACTGAGACACCCCCGCTCGCTCCCTCAGACTGAGACAGCCCCGCTCACTCCCTCAGACTGAGACACCCCCGCTCGCTTCCTCAGACTGAGACACCCCCGCTCGCTCCCTCAGACTGAGACACCCCCGCTCACTCCCTCAATGAGACACCCCTGCTCACTCCCTCAGACTGAGACACCCCCGCTCCCTCCCTCAGACTGAGACACCCCCGCTCACTCCGTCAGACTGAGACACCCCTGCGCACTCCCTCAGACTGAGACACCCCCGCTCACTCCCTCAGACTGAGACATCCCCACTCACTCCCTCAATGAGACACCCTCGTTCACTCCCTCAGACTGAGACACCCCCGCTCACTCCCTCAGACTGAGACACCCCCGCTCGCTCCCTCAGACTGAGACACCCCCGCTCACTCCCTCAGACTGAGACATCCCCACTCACTCCCTCAATGAGACACCCTCGTTCACTCCCTCAGACTGAGACACCCCCGCTCACTCCCTCAGACTGAGACACCCCCGCTCGCTCCCTCAGACTGAGACACCCCCGCTCACTTCCTCAGACTGAGACACCCCTGCTCGCTCCCTCAATGAGACACCCCCACTCACTCCCTCAGACTGAGACACCCCCACTCACTCCCTCAATGAGACACCCTCGTTCACTCCCTCAGACTGAGACACCCCCACTCACTCCCTCAGACTGATACACCCCCACTCACTCCCTCAGATTGAGACACCCCCGCTCACTCCCTCAGACTGAGATACCCGCGCTCCCTCCCTCAGATTGAGACACCCCCGCTCCCGCAGACTGACACCCCCACTCACTCCCTCAGACTGAGATACCCCCACTCATTCCCTCAGACTGAGACACCCCCACTCGCTCCCTCAGACTGAGACACCCCCACTCGCTCCCTCAGACTGAGACACCACCACTCCCTCAGACTGAGAAACCCCCGCTCACTCCCTCAGACTGAGACACCCTCGCTCGCTCCCTCAGACTGAGACACCCCCACTCACTCCCTCAGACTGCGACACCCCCACTCACTCCCTCAGACTGAGACACCCCCGCTCTCTCCCTCAGATTTAGAAACCCCTGCTCGCTCCCTCAGACTGAAACAGCCCCGCTCACTCCCTCAGACTGAGACACCCCCACTCACTCCCTCAGACTGAGACACCCCCACTCGCTCACTCAGACTGAGACACCCCTGCTCACTCCCTCAATGAGACACCCTCGTTCACTGCCTCAGACTGAGACACCCCCACTCACTCCCTCAGACTGAGACACCCCTGCTCACTCCCTCAGACTGAGACACCCCCGCTCCCTCCCTCAGACTGAGACACCCCCGCTCACTCCGTCAGACTGAGACACCCCCGCTCTCTCCCTCATACTGAGACAGCCCCGCTCCCTCAGACTGAAACACCCCCACTCACTCCCTCAGACTGAGACACCCCCACTCACTCCCTCAGACTGAGACACCCCCGCTCACTCCCTCAATGAGACACCCCCGCTCACTCCCTCAGACTGAGACACCCCCGCTCGCTCCCTCAGACTGAGGCACCCCCACTCACTCCCTCAGACTGAGACACCCCCACTCACCCCCTCAGACTGAGACGCCCCCGCTCACTCCCTCAGACTGAGACACCCCCACTCACTCCCTCAGACTGAGACACCCCCGCTAACTCCCTCAATGAGACACCCCCACTCACTCCCTCAGACTGAGGCACCCCCACTCACTCCCTCAGACTTAGACACCCCCACTCACCCCCTCAGACTGAGACGCCCCCGCTCACTCCCTCAGACTGACATGCCCCCGCTCACTCCCTCAGACTGAGACACCCCCGCTCACTCCCTCAATGAGAAACCCCCGCTCACTCCCTCAGACTGAGACACCCCCGCTCACTCCCTCAGACTGAGACACCCCCGCTCCCTCCCTCAGACTGAGACACCCCCGCTCACTCCGTCAGACTGAGACACCCCCGCTCGCTCCCTCAGACTGAGGCACCCCCACTCACTCCCTCAGACTGAGACACCCCCACTCACCCCCTCAGACTGAGACGCCCCCGCTCACTCCCTCAGACTGAGACACCCCCACTCACTCCCTCAGACTAAGACACCCCCGCTAACTCCCTCAATGAGACACCCCCACTCACTCCCTCAGACTGAGGCACCCCCACTCACTCCCTCAGACTTAGACACCCCCACTCACCCCCTCAGACTGAGACGCCCCCACTCACCCCCTCAGACTGAGACGCCCCCGCTCACTCCCTCAGACTGAGACACCCCCACTAACTCCCTCAGACTGAGACACCCCCGCTCACTCCCTCAGACTGAGACACCCCCGCTCACTCCGTCAGACTGAGACACCCCCGCTCACTCCCGCAATGAGACACCCCCGCTCACTCCCTCAGACTGAGGCAGCCCCACTCACTCCCTCAGACTGAGACACCCCCACTCACTCCCTCAGACTGAGACACCCCCACTCACTCCCTCAGACTGAGACACCCCCACTCGCTCCCTCAGACTGAGGCACCCCCACTCACTCCCTCAGACTGAGACACCCCCACTCACCCCCTCAGACTGAGACACCCCCGTTCACTCCCTCAGACTGACACCCCCACTCACTCACTCAGACTGAGACACCCCCGCTCGCTTCCTCAGACTGAGACACCCCTGCTCACTCCCTCAATGAGACACCCTGGTTCACTGCCTCAGACTGAGACACCCCCGCTCACTCCCTCAGACTGAGACACCCCCGCTCGCTCCCTCAGACTGAGACACCCCTGCTCACTCCCTCAGACTGAGACACCCCCGCTCACTCCCTCAGACTGAGACACCCCCGCTCGCTCCCTCAGAATGAAACACACCCGCTCCCTCAGACTGATACACCCCCACTCACTCCCTCAGATAGAGACACCCCCACTCACTCCCTCAGACTGAGACACCCGCGCTCCCTCCCTCAGATTGAGACACCCCCGCTCCCGCAGACTGACACCCCCACTCACTCCCTCAGACTGAGTTACCCCCACTCATTCCCTCAGACTGAGACACCACCACTCCCTCAGACTGAGACACCCCCGCTCACTCTCTCAGACTGAGACACCCCCGCTCGCTCCCTCAGACTGAGACACCCCCACTCACTCCCTCAGACTGAGACACCCCCACTCACTCCCTCAGACTGAGACACCCCCACTCACTCCCTCAGACTGAGACACCCCTGCTCACTCCCTCAATGAGACACCCTCGTTCACTGCCTCAGACTGAGACACCCGCGCTCACTCCCTCAGACTGAGACACCCCCGCTCGCTCCCTCAGACTGAGACAGCCCCGCTCACTCCCTCAGACTGAGACACCCCCACTCACTCCCTCAGACTGAGACACCCCCGCTCACAACCTCAATGAGACACCCCTGCTCGCTCCCTCAGACTGAGACACCCCCGCTCACAACCTCAATGAGACACCCCCACTCACTCCCTCAGACTGAGACACCCCCGCTCACAACCTCAATGAGACACCCCCGCTCGCTCCCTCAGAATGAGACACACCCGCTCCCTCAGACTGATACACCCCCACTCACTCCCTCAGACTGAGACACCGCCACTCACTCCCTCAGACTGAGACACCCGCGCTCCCTCCCTCAGATTGAGACACCCCCGCTCCCGCAGACTGACACCCCCACTCACTCCCTCAGACTGAGACACCCCCACTCGCTCCCTCAGACTGAGAAACCCCCGCTCACTCCCTCAGACTGAGACACCCCCGCTCACTCCCTCATACTGAGAAACCCTCGCTCACTCCCTCAGACTGAGAAACCCCCGCTCACTCCCTCAGACTGAGACACCCCCGCTCACTCCCTCAATGAGACACCCCCACTCGCTCCCTCAGACTGAGACACCCTCGCTCGCTCCCTCAGACTAAGACACACCCGCTCGCTCCCTCAGACTGACACACCCCCGCTCACTCCCTCAGACTGAGACACCGCCACTCACTCCCTCAGACTGAGACAGCCCCGCTCGCTCCCTCAGACTGAGACACCCCCACTCACTCCCTCAATGAGACACCCCCACTCGCTCCCTCAGACTGAGACATCCCCACTCACTCCCTCAGACTGAGATACCCCCACTCATTCCCTCAGACTGAGACACCCCCGCTCACTCCCTCAGACTGAGAAACCCCCGCTCACTCCCTCAGACTGAGACACCCCCACTCACTCCCTCAGACTGAGACACCCCCGCTCACTCCCTCAGACTGAGACACCCCCGCTCACTCCCTCAGACTGAGACACCCCCGCTTGCTCCCTCAGACTGAAACAGCCCCGCTCATTCCCTCAGACTGAGACACCCCTGCTCACTCCCTCAATGAGACACCCTCGTTCACTGCCTCAGACTGAGACACCCCCGCTCACTCCCTCAGACTGAGACACCCCCGCTCGCTCCCTCAGACTGAGACACCCCCGCTCCCTCAGACTGAGACACCCCCGCTCACTCCCTCAGACTGAGACACCCCCGCTCGCTCCCTCAGACTGAGACAACCCACTCACTCCCTCAGACTGAGACACCCCCGCTCTCTCCCTCAGACTGAGACAGCCCCGCTCCCTCAGACTGAGACACCCCCGCTCACTCCCTCAGACTGAGACACCCCGCTCACTCCCTCAGACTGAGACACCCCCGCTAACTCCCTCAATGAGACACCCCCACTCACTCCTTCAGACTGACACGCCCCCGCTCACTCCCTCAGACTGAGACACCCCCACTAACTCCCTCAGACTGAGACACCCCCGCTCGCTCCCTCAGACTGAGACACCCCCGCTCACTCCCTCAGACTGAGACACCCCCGCTCACTCCCTCAATGAGACACCCCCACTCGCTCCCTCAGACTGAGACACCCCCACTCACTCCTTCAGACTGAGACACCCTCGCTCACTCCCTCTGACTGACACCCCCGTTCACTCCCTCAGACTGAGACGCCCCCGCTCACTCCCTCAGACTGAGACACCCCCACTCGCTCCCTCAGACTGAGACACCCCCACTCACTCCCTCAGACTGAGACACCCCCGTTCACTCCCTCAGACTGAGACGCCCCCGCTCACTCCCTCAGACTGAGACACCCCCACTCACTCCCTCAGACTGAGACACCCCCACTCACTCCCTCAGACTGAGACACCCCCGTTCACTCCCTCAGACTGAGACGCCCCCGTTCACTCCCTCAGACTGAGACACCCCCACTCGCTCCCTCAGACTGAGACACCCCCGCTCACTCCCTCAGACTGAGACACCCCCGCTCACTCCCTCAGACTGAGACACCCCCACTCACTCCCTCAGACTGAGACACGCCCGCTCACTCCCTCAGACTGAGACACCCCCGCTCACTCCCTCAGACTGAGACACCCCCGCTCACTCCCTCAGACTGAGACACCCCCGCTCACTCCCTCAGACTGAGACACCCCCGCTCACTCCCTCAGACTGAGACACGCCCGCTCACTCCCTCAGACTGAGACACCCCCGCTCACTCCCTCAGACTGAGACACCCCCGCTCACTCCCTCAGACTGAGACAGCCCCGCTCACTCCCTCAGACTGAGACACCCCCGCTCCCTCAGACTGAGACACCCCCGCTCACTCCCTCAGACTGAGACACCCCCGCTCGCTCCCTCAGACTGAGACAACCCACTCACTCCCTCAGACTGAGACACCCCCGCTCACTCCCGCAATGAGACACCCCCGCTCTCTCCCTCAGACTGAGACACCCCCGCTAACTCCCTCAATGAGACACCCCCACTCACTCCCTCAGACTGAGACACCCCCGCTAACTCCCTCAATGAGACACCCCCACTCACTCCTTCAGACTGACACGCCCCCACTAACTCCCTCAGACTGAGACACCCCCGCTCGCTCCCTCAGACTGAGACAACCCCCGCTCACTCCCTCAGACTGAGACACCCCCACTCCCTCAGACTGAGACACCCCCACTCACTCCCTCAATGAGACACCCCCACTCGCTCCCTCAGACTGAGACACCCCCACTCACTCCTTCAGACTGAGACACCCTCGCTCACTCCCTCTGACTGACACCCCCGTTCACTTCCTCAGACTGAGACGCCCCCGCTCACTCCCTCAGACTGACACCCCCGTTCACTCCCTCAGACTGAGACACCCCCACTCGCTCCCTCAGACTGAGACACCCCCGCTCACTCAGACTGAGACACCCCCGCTCACTCCCTCAGACTGAGACACCCCCGCTCACTCCCTCAGACTGAGACACGCCCGCTCACTCCCTCAGACTGAGACACCCCCCGCTCACTCCCTCAGACTGAGACACCCCCGCTCACTCCCTCAGACTGAGACACCCCCGCTCTCTCCCTCAGACTGAGACAGCCCCGCTCACTCCCTCAATGAGACACCCCCACTCCCTCAGACGGAGACACCCCCGCTCACTCCCTCAGACTGAGTCACCCCCGCTCCCTCAGACTGAGACACCCCCACTCACTCCCTCAGACTGAGACACCCTCGCTCACTCCCACAGACTGAGACATCCCCACTCACTCCCTCAGACTGAGACACCCCCACTCACTCCCTCAGACTGAGACACCCCCACTCCCTCAGACGGAGACACCCCCGCTCGCTCCCTCAGACTGACACCCCCGCTCACTCCCTCAGACTGAGACACCCCCACTCACTCCCTCAGACTGAGACACCCACGCTCGCTCCCTCAGACTGAGACACCCCCGCTCACTCCCTCAATGAGACACCCCCCGCTCACTGCCTCAGACTGAGACACCCCCGCTCACTCCCTCAGACTAAGACACCCCCGCTCACTCCCTCAGACTGAGACACCCCCACTCACTCTCTCAGACTGAGACACCCCCGCTCACTCCCTCAGACTAAGACACCCCCGCTCACTCCCTCAGACTGAGACCCCCCGCTCACTCAGACTGAGACACCCCCGCTCACTCCCTTAGACTGAGAGACCCCCGCTCACTCAGACTGAGACACCCCGCTCACTCCCTCAGACTGAGACACCGCCACTCACTCCCTCAGACTGAGGCACTCCCGCTCTCTCCCTCAATGAGACACCCCCGCTCACTCCCTCAGACTGAGACACCCCCGCTCGCTCCCTCAGACTGAGACACCCCCGCTCACTCCCTCAATGAGACACCCCCGCTCACTCCCTCAGACTGAGACACCCCCGCTCACTCCCTCAGACTGAGACACCCCCACTCCCTCAGACTGAGACACCCCCGCTCACTCCCTCAGAATGAGACACCCCCGCTCCCTCAGACTGAGACACCCCCACTCACTCCCTCAGACTGAGACACCCCCGCTCGCTCCCTCAGACTGAGACACCCCCACTCACTCAGTCAGATTGAGACACCACCGCTCACTCCCTCAGACTGAGACGCCCGTGCTTGCTCCCTCAGACTGAGACACCCCCACTCACTCACTCAGATTGAGACACCACCGCTCACTCCCTCAGACTGGGACACCCGCCCTCGCTCCCTCAGACTGAGACACCCCCACTCACTCAGACTGAGACACGCGCGCTCGCTCCCTCAGACTGAGACACCCCCGCTCTCTCAGACTGGCACCCCCACTCCCTCAGACTGAGACACCCCCACTCACTCCCTCAGACTGAGACACCCACACTCACTCCCTCAGACTGAGACACCCCAACTCCCTCAGACGGAGACAGCCCCGCTCACTCCCTCAGACTGAGTCACCCCTGCTCCCTCAGACTGAGACACACCCACTCACTCCCTCAGACTGAGACACGCCCGCTCACTCCCTCAGACTGAGACACCCCCGCTCACTCCCTCAGACTGAGACACCCCCGATCACTCCCTCAGACTGAGACACCCCCGCTCACTCCCTCAGACTGAGACACCCCCAGTCACTCCCTCAATGAGACACCCCCGCTCACTCCCTCAGACTGAGACACCCCTGCTCACTCCCTCAGACTGAGACACCCCCGCTCACTCCGTCAGACTGAGACACCCCCGCTCACTCCCGCAATGAGACACCCCCACTCACTCCCTCAGACTGAGACACCCCCGCTCACTCCCTCAATGAGACACCCCAGCTCACTCCCTCAGACTGTGACACCCCCACTCACTCCCTCAGACTGAGATGCCCCCGCTCACTCCCTCAGACTGAGACACCCCCACTCGCTCACTCAGACTGAGACACCCCCGCTCGCTTCCTCAGACTGAGACACCCCTGCTCACTCCCTCAGACTGAGACACCCCCGCTCACTCCGTCAGACTGAGACACCCCCGCTCACTCCCTCAGACTGAGACACCCCCGCTCACTCCCTCAGACTGAGACACCCCCGCTCTCTCCCTCAATGAGACACCCTCGTTCACTGCCTCAGACTGAGACACCCCCGCTCACCTCCCTCAGACTGAGACACCCCCGCTCACTCCCGCAATGAGACACCCCCGCTCGCTCCCTCAGACTGAGACACCCCCGCTCGCTCCCTCAGACTGAGACACCCCCACTCACTCCCTCAGACTGAGACACCCCCACTCACTCCCTCAGACTGAGACACCCCCGCTCACTCCCTCAATGAGACACCCCAGCTCACTCCCTCAGACTGAGACACCCCCGCTCGCTCCCTCAGACTGAGACAGCCCCGCTCACTCCCTCAGACTGAGACACCCCCGTTCACTCCCTCAGACTGAGACACCTCCACTCGCCCTCTCAGACTGAGACACCCCCGGTCGCTTCCTCAGACTGAGACACCCCTGCTCACTCCCTCAATGAGACACCCTCGTTCACTCCCTCAGACTGAGACTCCCCCACTCACTCCCTCAGACTGAGACACCCCCACTCACTCCCTCAGACTGAGACACCCGCGCTCCCTCCCTCAGATTGAGACACCCCCGCTCCCGCAGACTGACACCCCCACTCACTCCCTCAGACTGAGACACCCCCACTCACTCCCTCAGACTGAGACACCCCCACTCACTCCCTCAGACTGAGACACCCCCACTCACTCCCTCAGACTGAGACACCCCCACTCACTCCCTCAGACTGAGACACCCACACTCACTCCCTCAATGAGACACCCCAGCTCACTCCCTCAGACTGTGACACCCCCACTCACTCCCTCAGACTGAGACACCCCCACTCACCCCCTCAGACTGAGATGCCCCCGCTCACTCCCTCAGACTGAGACACCCCCGCTCACTCCCTCAGACTGAGACACCCCCGTTCACTCCCTCAGACTGACACCCCCACTCGCTCACTCAGACTGAGACACCCCCGCTCGCTTCCTCAGACTGAGACACCCCTGCTCACTCCCTCAATGAGACACCCTCGTTCACTGCCTCAGACTGAGACACCCCCGCTCACTCCCTCAGACTGAGACACCCCCGCTCACTCCCTCAATGAGACACCCCCACTCACTCCCTCAGACTGAGACACCCCCATTCACTCCCTCAGACTGAGACACCCCCGCTCACCTCCGTCAGACTGAGACACCCCCGCTCACTCCCTCAGACTGAGACACCCCCGCTCACTCCGTCAGACTGAGACACCCCCGCTCACTCCCGCAATGAGACACCCCCGCTCTCTCCCTCAGACTGAGACAGCCCCGCTCCCTCAGACTGAGACACCCACGCTCACTCCCTCAGACTGAGACACCACAGCTCGATCCCTCAGACTGAGACACCCCCACTCACTCCCTCAGACTGAGACACCCCCACTCACTCCCTCAGACTGAGACACCCCCACTCACTCCCTCAGACTGAGACACCCCCTCTCACTCCCTCAGACTGAGACACCCCCACTCGCTCACTCAGACTGAGACACACCCACTCGCTTCCTCAGACTGAGACACACCCACTCGCTTCCTCAGACTGAGACACCCCTGCTCACTCCCTCAATGAGACACCCTCGTTCACTCCCTCAGACAGAGACACCCCCACTCACTCCCTCAGACTGACACCCCCCCGCTCGCTCCCTCAGACTGAGACACCCCCACTCACTCCCTCAGACTGAGACACCCGCGCTCCCTCCCTCAGATTGAGACACCCCCGCTCCCGCAGACTGACACCCCCACTCACTCCCTCAGTCTGAGATACCCCCACTCATTCCCTCAGACTGAGAGACCACCACTCCCTCAGACTGAGACACCCCCACTCACTCCCTCAGACTGAGACACCCCCACTCGCTCCCTCAGACTGAGACACCCTCGCTCACTTCCCTCAGACTGAGACACCCCCACTCACTCCCTCAGACTGTGACACCCCCGCTCACTCCCTCAGACTGAGACATCCCCACTCACTCCCTCAATGAGACACCCCCGCTCACTCCCTCAGACTGAAACACCCCCACTCACTCCCTCAGACTGACACACCCCCGCTCACTCCCTCAGACTGAGACACCCCCACTAACTCCCTCAGACTGAGACACCCCCACTCACTCCCTCAGACTTAGACACCCCCACTCACTCCCTCAGACTGAGACACCCCCACTCACCCCCTCAGACTGAGATGCCCCCGCTCCCTCCCTCAGACTGAGACACCCCCGCTCCCGCAGACTGACAGCCCCACTCACTCCCTCAGACTGAGTTACCCCCACTCACTCCCTCAGACTGAGACACCCCCGCTCGCTCACTCAGAATGAAACACACCCGCTCCCTCAGACTGATACACCCCCACTCGCTCCCTCAGATTGAGACACCGCCACTCACTCCCTCAGACTGAGACACCCGCGCTCCCTCCCTCAGACTGAGACACCCCCGCTCCCGCAGACTGACAGCCCCACTCACTCCCTCAGACTGAGTTACCCCCACTCACTCCCTCAGACTGAGACACCCCCACTCGCTCCCTCAATGAGACACCCCCACTCGCTCCCTCAGACTGAGACACCCTCGCTCGCTCCCTCAGACTAAGACACACCCGCTCACTCCCTCAGACTGAGACACCCCCACTCACTCCCTCAGACTGAGACACCCCCACTCGCTCCCTCAATGAGACACCCCCACTCGCTCCCTCAGACTGAGACCCCCTCACTCGCTCCCTCAGACTAAGACACACCCACTCGCTCCCTCAGACTGAGACACCCCCACTCACTCCCTCAGACTGAGACACACCCGCTCACTCCCTCAGACTGAGACACCCCCACTCACTCCCTCAGATTGAGACACCGCCACTCACTCCCTCAGACTGAGACACCCGCGCTCCCTCCCTCAGATTGAGACACCCCCGCTCCCGCAGACTGACACCCCCACTCACTCCCTCAGACTGAGATACCCCCACTCATTCCCTCAGACTGAGACACCACCACTCCCTCAGACTGAGACACCCCCACTCGCTCCCTCAGACTGAGACACCCCCGCTCGCTCCCTCAGACTGACACACCCCCGTTCACTCCCTCAGACTGAGACACCCCCACTCCCTCAGACGGAGACACCCCCGCTCACTCCCTCAGAATGAGACACCCCCGCTCACTCCCTCAGACTGAGACACCCCCGCTCGCTCCCTCAGACTGAGACACCCCCACTCACTCAGACTGAGACACCCCCGCTCACTCCCTCAGACTGAGACACCCGCCCTCGCTCCCTCAGACTGAGACACCCCCCGCTCCCTCAGACTGAGACACCCACACTCACTCAGACTGAGACACCCGCGCTCGCTCCCTCAGACTGAGACACCCCCGCTCCCTCAGACTGGCACCCCCACTCCCTCAGACTGAGACACCGCCACTCACTCCCTCAGACTGAGACACCCACACTCACTCCCTCAGACTGAGAGACCCCCGCTCACTCAGACTGAGACACCCCGCTCACTCCCTCAGACTGAGACACCGCCACTCACTCCCTCAGACTGAGGCACTCCCCGCTCTCTCCCTCAATGAGACACCCCCGCTCACTCCCTCAGACTGAGACACCCCCGCTCGCTCCCTCAGACTGACACACCCCCGCTCGCTCCCTCAGACTGAGACACCCCCATTCACTCCCTCAGACGGAGACACCCCCGCTCACTCCCTCAGACTGAGACACCCCCGCTCGCTCCCTCAGACTGAGACACCCCCACTCCCTCAGACGGAGACACCCCCGCTCACTCCCTCAGAATGAGACACCCCCACTCCCTCAGACGGAGACACCCCCGCTCACTCCCTCAGACTGAGACACCCCCGCTCCCTCAGACTGAGACACCCCCACTCACTCCCTCAGACTGAGACACCCCCACTCACTCAGTCAGATTGAGACACCACCGCTCACTCCCTCAGACTGAGACGCCCCCGCTCCCTCAGACTGAGACACCCCCACTCACTCCCTCAGACTGAGACACCCCCGCTCACTCCCTCAGACTGAGACACCCCCACTCACTCAGACTGAGACACCCCCGCTCACTCCCTCAGACTGAGACACCACCGCTCATTCCCTCAGACTGAGACACCCGCCCTCGCTCCCTCAGACTGAGACACCCCCACTCAGTCCCTCAGACTGAGACACGCCCGCTCACTCCCTCAGACTGAGACACCCCCGCTCGCTCCCTCAGACTGAGACACCCCCGCTCTCTCAGACTGGCACCTCCACTCCCTCAGACTGAGACACCCCCACTCACTCCCTCAGACTGAGGCACCCCCACTCACTCCCTCAGACTGAGACACCCCCGCTCACTCCCTCAGGCTGAGACACCCCCACTCACTCCCTCAATGAGACACCCCCCGCTCACTCCCTCATCTCAGACACCCCCGCTCACTCAGACTGAGACACCCCCGCTCTCTCCCTCAATGAGACACCCCCGCTCGCTCCCTCAGACTGACACACCCCCGCTCGCTCCCTCAGACTGAGACACCCCCGCTCGCTCCCTCAGACTGAGACACCCCCGCTCGCTCCCTCAGACTGACACACCCCCGCTCGCTCCCTCAGACTGAGATACCCCCGCTCACTCCCTCAGACTGAGACACCCCCCGCTCGCTCCCTCAGACTGAGACACCCCCGCTCGCTCCCTCAGACTGAGACACCCGCCCTCGCTCACTCAGACTGAGACACCCCCACTCGCTCACTCAGACTGAGACACCCCCCACTCGCTCCCTCAATGAGACACCCCCGCTCACTCCCTCAATGAGACACCCCCGCTCACTCCCTCAGACTGAGACACCCCCACTCGCTCCCTCAGACTGAGACACCCTCACTCGCTCCCTCAGACTAAGACACACCCACTCGCTCCCTCAGACTGAGACACCCCCACTCACTCCCTCAGACTGAGACACACCCGCTCACTCCCTCAGACTGAGACACCCCCACTCACTCCCTCAGATTGAGACACCGCCACTCACTCCCTCAGACTGAGACACCCGCGCTCCCTCCCTCAGATTGAGACACCCCCGCTCCCGCAGACTGACACCCCCACTCACTCCCTCAGACTGAGATACCCCCACTCATTCCCTCAGACTGAGACACCACCACTCCCTCAGACTGAGACACCCCCCACCTCGCTCCCTCAGACTGAGACACCCCCGCTCGCTCCCTCAGACTGACACACCCCCGTTCACTCCCTCAGACTGAGACACCCCCACTCCCTCAGACGGAGACACCCCCGCTCACTCCCTCAGAATGAGACACCCCCCGCTCACTCCCTCAGACTGAGACACCCCCGCTCGCTCCCTCAGACTGAGACACCCCCCACTCACTCAGACTGAGACACCCCCGCTCACTCCCTCAGACTGAGACACCCGCCCTCGCTCCCTCAGACTGAGACACCCCCCGCTCCCTCAGACTGAGACACCCACACTCACTCAGACTGAGACACCCGCGCTCGCTCCCTCAGACTGAGACACCCCCGCTCCCTCAGACTGGCACCCCCCACTCCCTCAGACTGAGACACCGCCACTCACTCCCTCAGACTGAGACACCCCACACTCACTCCCTCAGACTGAGAGACCCCCCGCTCACTCAGACTGAGACACCCCCGCTCACTCCCTCAGACTGAGACACCGCCACTCTCACATCCCTCAGACTGAGGCACTCCCCGCTCTCTCCCTCAATGAGACACCCCCGCTCACATCCCTCAGACTGAGACAACCCCCGCTCGCTCCCTCAGACTGACACACCCCCGCTCGCTCCCTCAGACTGAGACACCCCCATTCACTCCCTCAGACGGAGACACCCCCGCTCACCTCCCTCAGACTGAGACACCCCCCGCTCGCTCCCTCAGACTGAGACAACCCCCACTCCCTCAGACGGAGACACCCCCGCTCACTCCCTCAGAATGAGACACCCCCACTCCCTCAGACGGAGACACCCCCCGCTCACTCCCTCAGACTGAGACACCCCCGCTCCCTCAGACTGAGACACCCCCACCTCACTCCCTCAGACTGAGACACCCCCACTCACTCAGTCAGATTGAGACACCACCGCTCACATCCCTCAGACTGATACGCCCCCCGCTCCCTCAGACTGAGACACCCCCACTCACTCCCTCAGACTGAGACACCCCCGCTCACTCCCTCAGACTGAGACACCCCCACTCACTCAGACTGAGACACCCCCGCTCACCTCCCTCAGACTGAGACACCACCGCTCATTCCCTCAGACTGAGACACCCCGCCCTCGCTCCCTCAGACTGAGACACCCCCACTCAGTCCCTCAGACTGAGACACGCCCGCTCACATCCCTCAGACTGAGACACCCCCCGCTCGCTCCCTCAGACTGAGACACCCCCGCTCTCTCAGACTGGCACCTCCACTCCCTCAGACTGAGACACCCCCACTCACTCCCTCAGACTGAGGCACCCCCCACTCACTCCCTCAGACTGAGACACCCCCCGCTCACTCCCTCAGGCTGAGACACCCCCACTCACTCCCTCAATGAGACACCCCCGCTCACTCCCTCATCTCAGACACCCCCGCTCACTCAGACTGAGACACCCCCGCTCTCTCCCTCAATGAGACAACCCCCCGCTCGCTCCCTCAGACTGACACACCCCCCGCTCGCTCCCTCAGACTGAGACACCCCCGCTCGCTCCCCTCAGACTGAGACACCCCCCGCTCGCTCCCTCAGACTGACACACCCCCCCGCTCGCTCCCTCAGACTGAGATACCCCCCCGCTCACCCTCCCTCAGACTGAGACACCCCCCGCTCGCTCCCTCAGACTGAGACACCCCCCGCTCGCTCCCTCAGACTGAGACACCCCGCCCTCGCTCACTCAGACTGAGACACCCCCACTCGCTCACTCAGACTGAGACACCCCCCACTCGCTCCCTCAATGAGACACCCCCCGCTCACTCCCTCAATGAGACACCCCCCGCTCACTTCCCTCAGACTGAGACACCCCCCGCTCACTCCCTCAGACTGAGACACCCCCGCTCGCTCCCTCAGACTGAGACACCCCCACTCACTCAGTCAGATTGAGACACCACCGCTCACTTCCCTCAGACTGAGACACCCCCGCCCTCGCTCCCTCAGACTGAGACACCCACACTCACTCCCTCAGACTGAGACACCCCAGCTCGCTCCCTCAGACTGAGACACCCACACTCACTCCCTCAGACTGAGACACCCCCCGCTCACTCCCTCAGACTGAGACACCCCCCGCTCGCTCCCTCAGACTGAGACACCCCCCACTCACTCAGTCAGATTGAGACACCACCGCTCACTCACTCAGACTGAGACACCCCCGCTCACTCCCTCAGACTGAGACACCGCCACTCACTCCCTCAATGAGACACCCCCACTCCCTCAGACTGAGACACCCCCGCTCACTCCCCCTCAGACTGAGTCACCCCCCGCTCCCTCAGACTGAGACACCCCCACTCACTCCCTCAGACTGAGACACCCCCCCGCTCACTCCCCTCAGACTGAGACACCCCCATTCACTCCCTCAGACTGAGTCACCCCCCGCTCCCCTCAGACTGAGACACCCCCCACTCACTCCCTCAGGACTGAGACGCGCCCCGCTCACATCCCTCAGAATGAGACACCCTCGCTCACATCCCCTCAGATTGAGACACCCCCCCGCTCACCTCCCTCAGACTGAGACAACCCCCCACTCACTCCCTCAGACTGAGACAACCGCCACTCACTCCCTCAGACTGAGACACTCCCCGCTCTCTCCCACAATGAGACTCCCCCGCTCTCTCCCTCAGACTGAGACACCCCCCGCTCACTCCCTCAATCAGACACCCCCGCTCACTCCCTCAGACTGAGACACCCCCCACTCACTCCCTCAATGAGACACCCCCCGCTCACATCCCTCAGACTGAGACACCCCAACTCACTCCCCTCAGACTGAGACACCCCCCACTCCCTCAGACGGAGACAGCCCCGCTCACTCCCTCAGACTGAGTCACCCCTGCTCCCTCAGACTGAGACACCCCCCACTCACTCCCTCAGACTGAGACAACCCCCGCTCGCTCCCTCAGACTGAGACACCCCCGCTCACTCCCTCAATGAGACACCCCCCACTCCCTCAGACTGAGACACCCCCCGCTCACTAGCTCAGACTGAGTCACCCCCGCTCCCTCAGACTGAGACACCCCCACTCACTCCCTCAGACTGAGACACCCCCGCTCACTCCCTCAGACTGAGACGCGCCCGCTCACCTCCCTCAGAATGAGACACCCTCGCTCACTCCCTCAGATTGAGACACCCCCGCTCACTCCCTCAGACTGAGACACCCCCACTCACTGCCTCAGACTGAGACACACCGCCACTCCCTCCCTCAGACTGAGACACCCCCGCGCGCTCCCTCAGACTGAGACACCCCCCGCTCACTAGCTCAGACTGAGACACCCCCCGCTCACTCCCTCAGAATGAGACATCCCCGCTCCCTCAGACTGAGACACCCCCACTCACTCCCTCAGACTGAGACACCCCCACTCACTCCCTCAGACTGAGACACCCCCCCGCTTGCTCCCTGAGACTGAGACGCCCCCACTCACTCGCTCAGACTGAGACACCACCGCTCGCCTCCCTCAGACTGAGACACCCCCACTCACTCCCTCAGACTGAGACACCCCCGCTCACTCCCTCAGACTGAGACACCGCCGCTCACCTCCCTCAATGAGACACCCCCGCTCACTCCCTCAGACTGTGACACCCCCGCTCACTCCCTCAATGAGACACCCCCACTCACTCCCTCAGACTGAGACACCCCCCACCTCACTCCCTCAGACTGAGACACCCCCGCTCGCTCCCTCAGACTGAGGCACCCCCACTCACTCCCTCAGACTGAGACACCCACACTCACTCCCTCAGACTGAGACACCCGCGCTCACATCCCCTCAGACTGAGACACCCACACTCACTCCCTCAGACGGAGACACCCCCGCTCCCTCAGACTGAGAACCCCCCACTCACTCCCTCAGACTGAGACACCCCCACTCACTCCATCAGACTGAGACACCCCCACTCACTCCCTCAGACTGAGACACCCCCACTCGCTCCCTCAGACTGAGACACCCCCCGCTCACTCCCTCAGAATGAGACACCCCCGCTCCCTCAGACTGAGACACCCGCGCTCGCTCCCTCAGACTGAGACACCCCACCCCGCTCGCTCCCTCAGACTGAGACACCCCCCCCGCTCGCTCCCTCAGACTGAGACACCCCCCGCTCACCTCCCTCAGACTGAGACACCCCCACTCACTCCCCTCAGACTGAGACAGCCCCGCTCACTCTCTCAGACTGAGACACCCCCGCTCGCTCCCTCAGACTGAGACACCCCCACTCACTCCCTCAATGAGACACCCCTGCTCACTCCCCTCAGACTGAGACACCCCCGCTCACCTCCCTCAGAATGAGACACCCCCGCTCACTCCCTCAGACTGAGACACCCCCCACTCACTCCCTCAGACTGAGACACCCCCACTCGCTCCCTCAGACTGAGACACCCCCCCGCTCCCTCAGACTGAGATCCCCCCGCTCACTCCCTCAGACTGAGACACCCCCCACTCCCTCAGACTGAGACACCCCCGCTCACTCAGACTGAGACACCGCCACTCACTCCCCTCAGACTGAGGACACTCCCGCTCTCTCCCTCAATGAGACACCCCCGCTCACTCCCTCAGACTGAGACACCCCCACTCACTCCCTCAGATTGTGACACCCCCCACTCACTCCCTCAGACTGAGACACCACCGCTCGCTCCCTCAATGAGACACCCCCCACTCACTCCCTCAGACTGAGACACCCCCCGCTCACTCACTCAATGAGACACCCCCCGCTCACTCCCTCAGACTGAGACACCCCTGCTCACTCCCTCTGACTGAGACACCCCCCGCTCCCTCCCTCAGACTGATACACCCCCCACTCACTCCCTCAGATTGAGACACCGCCACTCACTCCCTCAGACTGAGACACCCCCACTCACTCCCTCAATGAGACACCCCCACTCACTCCCTCAGACTGAGACACCCCGCACTCACTCCCTCAGACTGAGACACCCCCGCTCACTCCCCTCAGACTGAGACAACCCCCACTCACTCCCTCAGACTGAGACACCCCCACTCAATCCCTCAGACTGAGACACCACCCGCTCGCTCCCTCGAACTGAGACACCCCCGCTCACCTCCCTCAGACTGAGACACCCCCCACTCACTCCCTCAATGAGACACCCCCACTCACTCCCTCAATGAGACACCCCCGCTCGCTCCCTCGAACTGAGACACCCCCTGCTCACTTCCTCTCTGATCCAGACGTTCCCCCTCCCTTCCTCTCAGACGTACAGGCACAGCCCAACCCCTACCCCCGTCGACCAAAAGACAAAGGTCTGTCGCCCCACAGCCTCCCGAACGCAGCCCCCCTCCTGCTCCCAGTCTGAGAACAGAGTGGACGGGTATTTCCGATCCCACCAGTGACGTGCATCATCAGGAAATTTCGGGGAGCTGCCAAAAATCAATTGACCTTTGCACCCAGGGACCCGTCTCTGCAAACGAAAGGAAGATGTTCAAGCCTTGTACCTTTACTGAACCACATGGGAACTTGGGGACCCTATTACTCTCCATTGCTTGCTCCACGGCAACCTCTTGGCCAATCAGAGTCAACTTGTCAACCAATCAGCACCCTTTTCTCCTGTAGCATCAATTGTGGTGATCGTTTGAAATTTGGCATTCTTGCATTTGTCCAGATGAGTGCCCGATGAACAGCTTCGGCAGCATGTCTCTCTATTCAGCAATGTTTCCAGAAAGTTCTGCTTTTAGTATGAAGACTGTGTGGCATTTGGCCTCATGGTTGCTACAAAGCTGTTCCGGGCACTGCGCTTTTGGAAGGAAAGCAGTGCCTGGCAGAGGGTGAAGGTGGGATTTTCTGCAATGGTGCCAGGGACGAGGGGCTTCAGGTACATGTGGGGCCAGGAGACGCTGAAGTTGTCCACATTAGAGCAGAGAAGGTTAAAGAGAGATTCAATAACGGCGTTCAAAATTCGAAACTGTTTCTACCGGCAGGTGGGTCTCTAAACAGAGGACACAGATTGTAAGGTAATTGGCTAAAGGACCAGAGGGGGTGACGAGGAGAACTACTTTAACACAGCAGAGTTGTGATCTGGAATGTGCTGTCTGAGGGGTGGTGGGTGCATTCCCCGATGGTTATCTTCAGAAGGGAGTTGGATAAAGACTTGAAATGGAACGTTTCGCAGAAATATGGGAACGATCATGGGAGTGGGACCAATTAAGCAGCCCTTTCAAAGAGCCAGCACAGAGACGATGGGCTGAATGGCCTCCGGTGCTGTAAAAATTCTCCAATTTCTTTTACACCTTTTCGGACGATTCAGTCGCTGGGACGTGCTGACTTTACTGAATTCACTGGGGTTAGTGCGGGACACCTGCACTGAGTTCCGCATCTTTAACACCGTCGAGAAACAGGGGCGGTGCTTAACAATCGGGGGCAAGATCCCGGCCTGGAATTCCCACTCCCGCCAGCGGCAGGCACGATCCCGGGCGGGGCGGGGAAACTTGGGAGCAGTCAAATGCCGATGGATTTTTGGCCGCTCTCCCGAATTTTCCCGCCCCTCCCACCATGATGCCCGTCACTGGTGGGATCGGAAAATCCTGCCCACTGCCCTCTCGGCCTGGAAGCAGGAGTCGGGGGAGGGGGGGGTCTTGTATTCGAGGGTCAGGGCCTGGCTCCGAAATGGAATGAGGGGGTCGTGTCTGTCAGTGAGGGAAGGTGAAGGGTGAGGGGGAGTCTCTGAGCTGAGTGAGAGGGTTATCGAGACCGATTGGTGTCAGGAGATGGGTGCCCGGGAATGGCTGTAGCTACTGTCCCGCGTGGCTGCACGGGTGATGTGCCTTGGCCTTACCGGCTTTTTGCTCGTGCCCACAGACAGGTTGGACGAGATACTGGCCGCAGCCCAACAATCCATCGCGAACGAGAGTGCCAGCGCTCAGGCCAATGTGCCAAAGCCACGGACAGCAGCCAGGACTTTCTACAGTGCAGAGGTGAGTGTGCAGAGAGTGAGGAGAGGGTAACCAATGGACTGGACCAAAAGGCAGAATAGAGGCAGAGGGAGAGGTGGAGCGGAGTGAACAGAGGTTACCTCTCGTGTCCAGTATCTCTCTCCATGTGTCTCTGCATCTTTCTCTCCCACTCTCATTCTGTCTCTTTCACTCCATTTCTTCTCTCTTTCCTCCTGTCGACTCCTCTCTCTCATTGTCCTCGAGCTCTTTCCCCAACGTGTTCCCTCTCTACTGCTCTTACTCCTTCTTCTCTCCCCTTCTCTCTCTCCACTCTCTCTCCCCTTCTCTCTCTCCACTCTCTCCCCTTCTCTCTCTCCACCCTCTCCCCTTCTCTCTCTCCACTCTCTCTCCCCTTCTCTCTCTCCACCCACTCTCTCCTTCTCTCTCTCCACTCTCTCCCCTTCCCTCTCTCCACCCTCTCTTCCTTTCTCTCTCCACCCTCTCTCTGCCTCTTTCTCTCCCCTCTTCTAACTCTCTCCCTTCACCTCCCCTCCTCTTGTTTCTGTCTCCCTCCTCTCTCATCTTCCTCCCCTCTCTCCTGCCTCCTCACCTACCTCCTGCCCTTCTCTCACTCCTCTGCCTTCTCTTCCTCCCTCTCCCTCCGTCTACTCTCTTGTTGTTAGGCACTCATTCCCTCCCTCCTCTCCAGGAGGGGCTTTAGGGGAACACACTGATTCCGCAATGCCACATTTATTCAAAATCAGAAAGCGACCAGCTCAACCTGTCCTTTAGCTCAGAATTGAAAGCTGTGTGCTGCTGGTGTTTAAGTGAAAGTTGACCTGGTAAATGGAGCAGGATGTGGCGGACTCTTTACACAGAGGGATTGAAGTTTAGTTGAAGTGGTGAGATTAGTGATGAGTGCCCACTTGCTGATTGTAGGGAAGATTTCATCCAAGGAAGATCTCACTCCGGCATCAGTCAGTCCATGTGCCAGAAGATTAGAGAAACGTGTCTG
>JANJGN010002868.1:0-57194 GCA_026770705.1 Isurus oxyrinchus
GGAGTGCGGGGGGTCAGTGTGTGTGTGGGGGAGGGGAAGGCGGGGGGTCAGTGTGTGGGGGGAGGGGAGGGCGGGGGGTCAGTGTGTATGGGGGGGAGGGGAGTGCGGGGGCTCAGTGTGTGGGGGGGATGGGAGGGCGGGGGGTCAGTGTGTGTGGGGGAGGGGAGGGTGGGGGGTCAGTGTGTGTGTGGGGGAGGGGAGGGCGGGGGGTCAGTATGTGTGGGGGGAGGGGAGGGCGGGGTGTCAGTGTGTGTGTGGGGGAGGGGGAGGGCGGGGGGTCAGTGTGTGTAGGGTAGGGAGGGCGGGGGGTCAGTGTGTGTGGGAGAGGGGAGGGCGGGGGGTCAGTGTGTGTGGGGGGGTAGGGCGGAGGGTCAGTGTGTGGGGGCAGGGAGGGCGGGGGGTCAGTGTGTGTGGGGGAGGGGAGGGCGGGGGGTCAGTGTTTGTGTGGGGAGGTGAGGGCGGGGGGGTCAGTGTGTGTGGGGGAGGGGGAGGGCGGGGGGTCAGTGTGTGTGGGGGAGGGGGAGGGCGGGGGTGTCAGTGTGTGGGGGGGAGGGGAGGGCGGGGTGTCAGTGTGTGTGGGGGAGGGGAGGGCGGGGGGTCAGTGTGTGTGGGGGAGGGGAGGGCGGGGGTGTCAGTGTGTGGGGGGAGCGGAGGGCGGGGGGTCAGTGTGTGTGGGGGAGGGGAGGGCGGGGGGTCAGTGTGTGTGGGGGGAGGGGAGGGTGGTGGGTCAGTGTTTGTGGGGGAGGGGAGGGCGGGGGATCAGTGTTGGGGGGAGGGGAGGGCGGGGGGGTCAGTGTGTGGGGGGAGCGGAGGGCGGGGGCTCAGTGTGGGGGGGAGGGGGAGGGCGGCGGGTCAGTGTGTGTGGGGGGGAGGGCGGGGGGTCAGTGTGTGGGGGGGAGGGGGAGGGCGGGGGGTCAGTGTGTGTGGGGGGGAGGGCGGGGGGTCAGTGTGTGTGGGGGAGGGGAGGGCGGGGGGTCAGTGTGTGGGGGGGTGGGGAGTGCGGGGGGTCAGTGTGTGTGTGGGGGAGGGGAGTGCGGGGGTCAGTTTTTGGGTGAGTGGAGTGCGGGGGGTCAGTGTGTGTGGGGGAGGGGAGGGCGGGGGGTCAGTGTGTGTGGAGGGGAGGGCGGGGGGTCAGTGTGTGTCGGGTGGAGGGGAGGGCGGGGGGTCAGTGTGTGTGGGGGAGGGCGGCGGGTCAGTGTGTGTGGGGGGGAGGGCGGGGGGTCAGTGTGTGTGGGGGGAGGGCGGCGGGTCAGTGTGTGTGGGGGGGGAGGGCGGCGGGTCAGTGTGTGTGGGGGGGAGGGCGGGGGGTCAGTGTGTGGGGGGGAGGGGAGGGCGGTGGGGTCAGTGTGTGTGGAGGGGAGGTGAGGGCGGGGGGTCAGTGTGTGTGGAGGGGAGGGCGGGGGGTCAGTGTGTGTGTGGGGGGAGGGCGGGGGGTCAGTGTGTGTGGAGGGGAGGGCGGGGGGTCAGTGTGTGTGGAGGGGAGGGGAGGGCGGGGGGTCAGTGTGTGTGGAGGGTGAGGGGAGGGCGGGGGGTCAGTGTGTGTGGGGGGAGGGGGAGGGCGGGGGGGGTCAGTGTGTGTGTGGAGGGGAGGGCGGGGGGTCAGTGTGTGTGGGGGAGGGGAGGGCGGGGGGTCAGTGTGTGTGGAGGGGAGGGCGGGGGGTTGTGTGTGGGGGGAGGGCGGGGGGTCAGTGTGTGTGGGTGAGGGGAGGGCGGGTGGTCAGTGTGTGTGGGGGTGGGGAGGGCGGGTGGTCAGTGTGTGTGGGGGAGGGGAGGGCGGGGGGTCAGTGCATGTGGGGGAGGGGAGGGCGGGGGGTCAGTGTGTGTGGGGGAGGGGAGTGCGGGGGGTCAGTGTGTGTGGGGGAGGGGAGTGCGGGGGGTCAGTGTGTGTGGGGGAGGGTAGGGCGGGGGGTCAGTGTGTGTGGGGGGGACGACGGGGGGTCAGTGTGTGTGGGGGGGAGGGGAGGGCGGGGAGTCAGTGTGTGTGGGGGAGGGGAGGGCGGGGAGTCAGTGTCTGTGGGGGAGTGAGTGGGCCGGGGGTCAGAGTGTGTGGGGGGAGGGGAGGGCGGCCGGTCAGTGTGTGTGGGGGAGGGCGGGGGATCAGTGTGTGTGGAGGGGAGCGGAGGTCGGGGGGTCAGTGTGTGTGGGGGGGAGGGCGGGGGGTCAGTGTGTGTGGGGGGGGAGGGCGGGGGGTCAGTGTGTGGGGGGGAGGGGAGGGCGGCGGGTCAGTGTGTGTGGGGGGGGAGGGCGGGGGGTCAGTGTGTGTGGGGGGGAGGGCGGGGGGGTCAGTGTGTGTGGAGGGGAGGTCGGGGGGTCAGTCTGTGTGTGGGGGAGGGGAGGGGCGGGGGGTCAGTGTGTGTATGGGGGAGGGGAGGGCGGGGGGTCAGTGTGTGTGGGGGAGCGGCGGGCGGGGGGTCAATGTGTGTGGGGGAGGGGAGGGCGGGGGGCGTCAGTGTGTGTGGGGGAGAGGGAGTGCGGGGCGGTCAGTGTGTGTGGGGGAGGGGGCGGGCGGGGGGGTCAGTGTGTGTGGGGGGAGGGGAGTGCGGGGGGTCAGTGTGTGTGGAGGGGAGGGCGGGGGGGTCAGTGTGTGTGGGGGGGAGGGGAGTGCGGGGGGTCAGTGTGTGGGGGAGGGGGAGGGCGGGGGGTCAATGTGTGGGGGAGGGGAGGGCGGGGGCTTCAGTGTGTGTGGGGGGAGGGGAGTGCGGGGGCTCAGTGTGTGGGGGAGGGGAGTGCGGGGGGGTCAGTGTGTGTGGGGGAGGGGAGTGCGGGGGGTCAGTGTGTGGGGAGGGGAGGGCGGGGGGTCAATGTGTGGGGGAGGGGAGGGCGGGGGATTTCAGTGTGTGTGGGGGAGGGGAGTGCGGGGGCTCAGTGTGCGGGGGGGAGGGGATTGCGGGGGTCAGTGTGTGTGGGGGGCAGGGCGTGGGGGGGTCAGTGTGTGTGGGGGGGAGGGGTGGTTGAGGAGCAGGAGGGAGTGACTGCCCGCCCTCCTGGGGGTAGCCTCGCTGGGTGGGGGGAGAGTGTTGTACGCGCTGTCACCCGGTACAGTCAGCCAGCGCCTGTACTGCGGTGAGAGGTGGATATTTATCACGGAGCGGGATACAGGCCACAGCGCTCCTGCCGCATGTCACACTCTCCGTCGCTTGACCGTCCAACACTTGTCCTTGAGAGCGTGGGGGGTGGGTCTGGGGTGCGTCTGTCCCCTTCATGCAGAGGGGCAGGGAGCCGGGGTGGGTCGCGGCTGGTCGATGCGACGGTTGCAGCGAGGGTCCCGCTGCCGGTGAACGGAGGGGCCGTGAACAGGGAGTTCATTCCCACTCTCTCTCTCTCTGATCCACACCACCCCACACAACCCCGCTAATCGGGGGTGGTGGGGTAACTGCGTAACTTGGTTCGAATGTACGCTCGGTCAACGGGAGGATCATTGATCGAAACAGCCGCTTGGGTTGGAGAGGTGCCACATTCCGGGCTGGGAGAGAGCGCTGATCAGCGGGAAAAGGAGGCAGTGTCTCTTCACTGTTGGCCAAGGACGTTAACAATAACTCCCAACATCCCTGTCACTCTCACTCCTCTCAGGGAGATATCTGTACACTGACTGGTGTCTCCCAGTACCCCCTCTCTCTCAGGGAGATATCTGTACACTGACTGGTGTCTCTCAGTCCCCTCTCTCTCAGGGAGATATCTGTACACTGACTGGTGTCTCTCAGTACCCCCTCTCTCTCAGGGAGATATCTGTACGCTGACTGGTGTCTCTCAGTCCCCTCTCACTCAGGGAGATATTTGTACACTGACTGGTGTCTCCCATTCTCTCTCTCTCAGGGAGATATCTGGGACACTGACTGGTGTCTCTCAGTCCCTCTCTCAGGGAGATATCTGTACACTGACTGGTGTCTCTCAGTCCCTCTCTCTCAGGGAGCTGTCTGTACACTGACTGGTGTCTCCCATTCTCTCTCTCTCAGGGAGATATCTGGACACTGACTGGTGTCTCACAGTCCATCTCTCTCTCTCGGAGATATCTGTACACTGACTGGTGTCTCTCAGTCCCTCTCTCAGGGAGATATCAGTACACTGACTGGTGTCTCTCAGTCCCCTCTCTCTCAGGGAGATATCTGTACACTGACTGGTGTCTCTCAGTCCCCTCTCTCTCAGGGAGATATCTGTACACTGACAGGTGTCTCTCAGTCCCCCTCTCTCTCAGGGAGATATCTGTACACTGACTGGTGTCTCTCAGTCCCTCTCTCTCAGGGAGATATCTGTACACTGACTGTGTCTCTCAGTCCATCTCTCTCTCTCGGGAGATATCTGTACACTGATTGGTGTCTCTCAGTACCCCTCTCTCTCAGGGAGATATCTGTACACTGACTGGTGTCTCTCATTCCCCTCTCTTTCAGGGAGATATCTATACACTGACTGGTGTCTCTCAGTCCCCTCTCTCGCAGGGAGATATCTGTACATTGACTGGTGTCTCTCAGTCCACTCTCTCTCTCAGGGAGATATCTGTACACTGACTGGTGTCTCTCAGTCCCTCTCTCTCAGGGAGATATCTGTACACTGACTGGTGTCTCAGTCCACTCTCTCTCTCTCTCAGGGAGATATCTGTACACTGACTGGTGTCTCTCAGTCCACTCTCTCTCTCTCTCAGGGAGATATCTGTACACTGACTGGTGTCTCTCAGTCCCCTCTACCTCTCAGGGAGATATCTGCACACTGACTGGTGTCTCTCAGGTCCCCTCTCTCTCAGGGAGATATCTGTACACTGACTGGTGTCTCTCAGGCCCCTCTCTCTCAGGGAGATATCTGTACACTGACTGGTGTCTCTCAGTCCCTCTCTCTCAGGGAGATATCTGTACACTGACTGGTGTCTCTCAGTCCACTCTCTCTCTCTCTCAGGGAGATATCTGTACACTGACTGGTGTCTCTCAGTCCACTCTCTCTCTCTCTCTCAGGGAGATATCTGTACACTGACTGGTGTCTCTCAGTCCCCTCTATCTCTCAGGGAGATATCTGTATACTGACTGGTGTCTCTCAGGCCCCTCTCTCTCAGGGAGATATCTGTACACTGACTGGTGTCTCTCATTCCCTCTCTCTCAGGGAGATATCTGTACACTGACTGGTGTCTCTCAGTCCCCCCTCTCTCTCAGGGAGATATCTGTACACTGACTGGTGTCTCTCAGTCCCCTCTCTCTCTCAGGGAGATATCTGTACACTGACTGGTGTCTCTCAGTCACTCTCTCTCTCTCTCAGGGAGATATCTGTACACTGACTGGTGTCTCTCAGTCACTCTCTCTCTCTCTCAGGGAGATATCTGTACACTGACTGGTGTCTCTCAGTCCCCTCTCTCTCAGGGAGATATCTGTACACTGACTGGTGTCTCCCAGTCCCCTCTCTCTCAGGGAGATATCTGTACACTGACTGGTGTCTCTCAGTCCCCTCTCTCTCTCAAGGAGATATCTGTACACTGACTGGTGTCTCTCAGTCCCCTCTCTCTCAGGGAGATATCTGTACACTGACTGGTGTCTCTCAGTCCCCTCTCTCTCTCAGGGAGATATCTGTACACTGACTGGTGTCTCTCAGTCCCCCTCTCTATCAGGGAGATATCTGTACACTGACTGGTGTCTCTCAGTCCCCTCTCTCTCAGGGAGATATCTGTACACTGACTGGTGTCTCTCAGTCCCTCTCTCTCTCTCAGGGAGATATCTGTACACTGACTGGTGCCTCTCAGTCCCTCTCTCTCAGGGAGATATCTGTACACTGACTGGTGTCTCTCAGTCCCCTCTCTCTCAGGGAGATATCTGTACACTGACTGGTGTCTCTCAGTCACCTCTCTCTCTCTCAGGGAGATATCTGTACACTGACTGGTGTCTCTCAGTCCCCTCTCTCTCAGGGAGATATCTGTACACTGACTGGTGTCTCTCAGTCCTCTCTCTCTCTCAGGGAGATATCTGTACACTGACTGGTGTCTCTCAGTCCCCTCTCTCTCAGGGAGATACCTGTACACTGACTGGTGTCTCTCAGTCCCCCTCTCTCTCAGGGAGATTTCTGTACACAGACTGGTGTCTCTCAGTCCACTATCTCTCTCTCTCAGGGAGATATCTGTACACTGACTGGTGTCTCTCAGTCCCCTCTATCTCTCAGGGAGATATCTGTATACTGACTGGTGTCTCTCAGGCACCTCTCTCTCAGGGAAATATCTGTACACTGACTGGTGTCTCTCATTCCCTCTCTCCCAGGGAGATATCTGTACACTGACTGGTGTCTCTCAGTCCCTCTCTCTCAGGGAGATATCTGTACACTGACTGGTGTCTCAGTCCACTCTCTCTCTCTCTCTCAGGGAGATATCTGTACACTGACTGGTGTCTCTCAGTCCACTCTCTCTCTCTCTCAGGGAGATATCTGTACACTGACTGGTGTCTCTCAGTCCCCTCTACCTCTCAGGGAGATATCTGTACACTGACTGGTGTCTTTCAGTCCCCTCTCTCTCAGGGAGATATCTGTACACTGACTGGTGTCTCTCAGGCCCCTCTCTCTCAGGGAGATATCTGTACACTGACTGGTGTCTCTCAGTCCCTCTCTCTCAGGGAGATATCTGTACACTGACTGGTGTCTCTCAGTCCACTCTCTCTCTCTCTCAGGGAGATATCTGTACACCGACTGGTGTCTCTCAGTCCCTCTCTCTCTCTCAGGGAGATATCTGTACACTGACTGGTGCCTCTCAGTCCCTCTCTCTCAGGGAGATATCTGTACACTGACTGGTGTCTCTCAGTCCCCTCTCTCTCAGGGAGATATCTGTACACTGACTGGTGTCTCTCAGTCCCCTCTCTCTCTCTCAGGGAGATATCTGTGCACTGACTGGTGTCTCTCAGTCCCCTCTCTCTCAGGGAGATATCTGTACACTGACTGGTGTCTCTCAGTCCTCTCTCTCTCTCAGGGAGATATCTGTACACTGACTGGTGTCTCTCAGTCCCCTCTCTCTCAGGGAGATACCTGTACACTGACTGGTGTCTCTCAGTCCCCCTCTCTCTCAGGGAGATTTCTGTACACAGACTGGTGTCTCTCAGTCCACTCTCTCTCTCTCTCAGGGAGATATCTGTACACTGACAGGTGTCTCTCAGTCCCCTCTATCTCTCAGGGAGATATCTGTATACTGACTGGTGTCTCTCAGGCCCCTCTCTCTCAGGGAAATATCTGTACACTGACTGGTGTCTCTCATTCCCTCTCTCCCAGGGAGATATCTGTACACTGACTGGTGTCTCTCAGTCCCCTCTCTCTCTCAGGGAGATATCTGTACACTGACTGGTGTCTCTCAGTCACTCTCTCTCTCTCTCAGGGAGATATCTGTACACTGACTGGTGTCTCTCAGTCCCCCCTCTCTCTCTCAGGGAGATATCTGTACACTGACTGGTGTCTCTCAGTCCCCTCTCTCTCAGGGAGATATCTGTACACTGACTGGTGTCTCTCAGTCCCCTCTCTCTCAGGGAGATATCTGTACACTGACTGGTGTCTCTCAGTCCCTCTCTCTCAGGGAGATATCTGTACACTGACTGGTGTCTCAGTCCACTCTCTCTCTCTCTCAGGGAGATATCTGTACACTGACTGGTGTCTCTCAGGCCCCTCTCTCTCAGGGAGATATCTGTACACTGACTGGTGTCTCTCAGTCCCTCTCTCTCAGGGAGATATCTGTACACTGACTGGTGTCTCTCAGACCACTCTCTCTCTCTCTCAGGGAGATATCTGTACACTGACTAGTGTCTCTCAGTCCACTCTCTCTCTCTCTCAGGGAGATATCTGTACACTGACTGGTGTCTCTCAGTCCCCTCTATCTCTCAGGGAGATATCTGTATACTGACTGGTGTCTCTCAGGCCCCTCTCTCTCAGGGAGATATCTGTACACTGACTGGTGTCTCTCATTCCCTCTCTCTCAGGGAGATATCTGTACACTGACTGGTGTCTCTCAGTCCCCCCTCTCTCTCAGGGAGATATCTGTACACTGACTGGTGTCTCTCAGTCCCCTCTCTCTCTCAGGGAGATATCTGTACACTGACTGGTGTCTCTCAGTCACTCTCTCTCTCTCTCAGGGAGATATCTGTACACTGACTGGTATCTCTCAGTCACTCTCTCTCTCTCTCAGGGAGATATCTGTACACTGACTGGTGTCTCTCAGTCCACTCTCTCTCAGGGAGATATCTGTACACTGACTGGTGTCTCCCAGTCCCCTCTCTCTCAGGGAGATATCTGTACACTGACTGGTGTCTCTCAGTCCCCTCTCTCTCTCAGGGAGATATCTGTACACTGACTGGTGTCTCTCAGTCCCCTCTCTCTCAGGGAGATATCTGTACACTGACTGGTGTCTCTCAGTCCCCTCTCTCTCTCAGGGAGATATCTGTACACTGACTGGTGTCTCTCAGTCCCCCTCTCTATCAGGGAGATATCTGTACACTGACTGGTGTCTCTCAGTCCCCTCTCTCTCAGGGAGATATCTGTACACTGACTGGTGTCTCTCAGTCCCTCTCTCTCTCTCAGGGAGATATCTGTACACTGACTGGTGCCTCTCAGTCCCTCTCTCTCAGGGAGATATCTGTACACTGACTGGTGTCTCTCAGTCCCCTCTCTCTCAGGGAGATATCTGTACACTGACTGGTGTCTCTCAGTCCCCTCTCTCTCTCTCAGGGAGATATCTGTACACTGACTGGTGTCTCTCAGTCCCCTCTCTCTCAGGGAGATATCTGTACACTGACTGGTGTCTCTCAGTCCTCTCTCTCTCTCAGGGAGATATCTGTACACTGACTGGTGTCTCTCAGTCCCCTCTCTCTCAGGGAGATACCTGTACACTGACTGGAGTCTCTCAGTCCCCCTCTCTCTCAGGGAGATTTCTGTACACTGACTGGTGTCTCTCAGTCCACTCTCTCTCTCAGGGAGATATCTGTACACTGACTGGTGTCTCTCAGTCCCCCTCTCTATCAGGGAGATATCTGTACACTGACTGGTGTCTCTCAGTCCCCTCTCTCTCAGGGAGAGATCTGTACACTGACTGGTGTCTCTCAGTCCCTCTCTCTCTCTCAGGGAGATATCTGTACACTGACTGGTGCCTCTCAGTCCCTCTCTCTCAGGGAGATATCTGTACACTGACTGGTGTCTCTCAGTCCCCTCTCTCTCAGGGAGATATCTGTACACTGACTGGTGTCTCTCAGTCACCTCTCTCTCTCTCAGGGAGATATCTGTACACTGACTGGTGTCTCTCAGTCCCCTCTCTCTCAGGGAGATATCTGTACACTGACTGGTGTCTCTCAGTCCTCTCTCTCTCTCAGGGAGATATCTGTACACTGACTGGTGTCTCTCAGTCCCCTCTCTCTCAGGGAGATACCTGTACACTGACTGGTGTCTCTCAGTCCCCCTCTCTCTCAGGGAGATTTCTGTACACAGACTGGTGTCTCTCAGTCCACTATCTCTCTCTCTCAGGGAGATATCTGTACACTGACTGGTGTCTCTCAGTCCCCTCTATCTCTCAGGGAGATATCTGTATACTGACTGGTGTCTCTCAGGCCCCTCTCTCTCAGGGAAATATCTGTACACTGACTGGTGTCTCTCATTCCCTCTCTCCCAGGAGATATCTGTACACTGACTGGTGTCTCTCAGTCCCTCTCTCTCAGGGAGATATCTGTACACTGACTGGTGTCTCAGTCCACTCTCTCTCTCTCTCTCAGGGAGATATCTGTACACTGACTGGTGTCTCTCAGTCCACTCTCTCTCTCTCTCAGGGAGATATCTGTACACTGACTGGTGTCTCTCAGTCCCCTCTACCTCTCAGGGAGATATCTGTACACTGACTGGTGTCTTTCAGTCCCTCTCTCTCAGGGAGATATCTGTACACTGACTGGTGTCTCTCAGGCCCCTCTCTCTCAGGGAGATATCTGTACACTGACTGGTGTCTCTCAGTCCCTCTCTCTCAGGGAGATATCTGTACACTGACTGGTGTCTCTCAGTCCACTCTCTCTCTCTCTCAGGGAGATATCTGTACACCGACTGGTGTCTCTCAGTCCCTCTCTCTCTATCAGGGAGATATCTGTACACTGACTGGTGCCTCTCAGTCCCTCTCTCTCAGGGAGATATCTGTACACTGACTGGTGTCTCTCAGTCCCCTCTCTCTCAGGGAGATATCTGTACACTGACTGCTGTCTCTCAGTCCCCTCTCTCTCTCTCAGGGAGATATCTGTGCACTGACTGGTGTCTCTCAGTCCCCTCTCTCTCAGGGAGATATCTGTACACTGACTGGTGTCTCTCAGTCCTCTCTCTCTCTCAGGGAGATATCTGTACACTGACTGGTGTCTCTCAGTCCCCTCTCTCTCAGGGAGATAACTGTACACTGACTGGTGTCTCTCAGTCCCCCTCTCTCTCAGGGAGATTTCTGTACACAGACTGGTGTCTCTCAGTCCACTCTCTCTCTCTCTCAGGGAGATATCTGTACACTGACAGGTGTCTCTCAGTCCCCTCTATCTCTCAGGGAGATATCTGTATACTGACTGGTGTCTCTCAGGCCCCTCTCTCTCAGGGAAATATCTGTACACTGACTGGTGTCTCTCATTCCCTCTCTCCCAGGGAGATATCTGTACACTGACTGGTGTCTCTCAGTCCCCTCTCTCTCTCAGGGAGATATCTGTACACTGACTGGTGTCTCTCAGTCACTCTCTCTCTCTCTCAGGGAGATATCTGTACACTGACTGGTGTCTCTCAGTCCCCCCTCTCTCTCTCAGGGAGATATCTGTACACTGACTGGTGTCTCTCAGTCCCCTCTCTCTCAGGGAGATATCTGTACACTGACTGGTGTCTCTCAGTCCCCTCTCTCTCAGGGAGATATCTGTACACTGACTGGTGTCTCTCAGTCCCTCTCTCTCAGGGAGATATCTGTACACTGACTGGTGTCTCAGTCCACTCTCTCTCTCTCTCAGGGAGATATCTGTACACTGACTGGTGTCTCTCAGTCCACTCTCTCTCTCTCTCAGGGAGATATCTGTACACTGACTGGTGTCTCTCAGTCCCCTCTACCTCTCAGGGAGATATCTGTACACTGACTGGTGTCTCTCAGGCCCCTCTCTCTCAGGGAGATATCTGTACACTGACTGGTGTCTCTCAGTCCCTCTCTCTCAGGGAGATATCTGTACACTGACTGGTGTCTCTCAGACCACTCTCTCTCTCTCTCAGGGAGATATCTGTACACTGACTAGTGTCTCTCAGTCCACTCTCTCTCTCTCTCAGGGAGATATCTGTACACTGACTGGTGTCTCTCAGTCCCCTCTATCTCTCAGGGAGATATCTGTATACTGACTGGTGTCTCTCAGGCCCCTCTCTCTCAGGGAGATATCTGTACACTGACTGGTGTCTCTCATTCCCTCTCTCTCAGGGAGATATCTGTACACTGACTGGTGTCTCTCAGTCCCCCCTCTCTCTCAGGGAGATATCTGTACACTGACTGGTGTCTCTCAGTCCCCTCTCTCTCTCAGGGAGATATCTGTACACTGACTGGTGTCTCTCAGTCACTCTCTCTCTCTCTCAGGGAGATATCTGTACACTGACTGGTATCTCTCAGTCACTCTCTCTCTCTCTCAGGGAGATATCTGTACACTGACTGGTGTCTCTCAGTCCCCTCTCTCTCAGGGAGATATCTGTACACTGACTGGTGTCTCCCAGTCCCCTCTCTCTCAGGGAGATATCTGTACACTGACTGGTGTCTCTCAGTCCCCTCTCTCTCTCAGGGAGATATCTGTACACTGACTGGTGTCTCTCAGTCCCCTCTCTCTCAGGGAGATATCTGTACACTGACTGGTGTCTCTCAGTCCCCTCTCTCTCTCAGGGAGATATCTGTACACTGACTGGTGTCTCTCAGTCCCCCTCTCTATCAGGGAGATATCTGTACACTGACTGGTGTCTCTCAGTCCCCTCTCTCTCAGGGAGATATCTGTACACTGACTGGTGTCTCTCAGTCCCTCTCTCTCTCTCAGGGAGATATCTGTACACTGACTGGTGCCTCTCAGTCCCTCTCTCTCAGGGAGATATCTGTACACTGACTGGTGTCACTCAGTCCCCTCTCTCTCAGGGAGATATCTGTACACTGACTGGTGTCTCTCAGTCCCCTCTCTCTCTCTCAGGGAGATATCTGTACACTGACTGGTGTCTCTCAGTCCCCTCTCTCTCAGGGAGATATCTGTACACTGACTGGTGTCTCTCAGTCCTCTCTCTCTCTCAGGGAGATATCTGTACACTGACTGGTGTCTCTCAGTCCCCTCTCTCTCAGGGAGATACCTGTACACTGACTGGAGTCTCTCAGTCCCCCTCTCTCTCAGGGAGATTTCTGTACACTGACTGGTGTCTCTCAGTCCACTCTCTCTCTCTCTCAGGGAGATATCTGTACACTGACTGGTGTCTCTCAGTCCCCTCTATCTCTCAGGGAGATATCTGTATACTGACTGGTGTCTCTCAGGCCCCTCTCTCTCAGGGAAATATCTGTACACTGACTGGTGTCTCTCATTCCCTCTCTCCCAGGGAGATATCTGTACACTGACTGGTGTCTCTCAGTCCCCTCTCTCTCTCAGGGAGATATCTGTACACTGACTGGTGTCTCTCAGTCACTCTCTCTCTCTCTCAGGGAGATATCTGTACACTGACTGGTGTCTCTCAGTCCCCCCTCTCTCTCTCAGGGAGATATCTGTACACTGACTGGTGTCTCTCAGTCCCCTCTCTCTCAGGGAGATATCTGTACACTGACTGGTGTCTCTCAGTCCCCTCTCTCTCAGGGAGATATCTGTACACTGACTGGTGTCTCTCAGTCCCCTCTCTCTCTCAAGGAGATATCTGTACACTGACTGGTGTCTCTCAGTCCCCTCTCTCTCAGGGAGATATCTGTACACTGACTGGCGTCTCTCAGTACCCTCTCTCTCTCAGGGAGATATCTGTACACTGACTGGCGTCTCTCAGTCCCTCTCTCTCAGGGAGATATCTGTACACTGACTGGTGTCTCTCAGTCCCTCTCTCTCTCTCAGGGAGATATCTGTACACTGACTGGTGTCTCTCAGTCCCCTCTCTCTCTCTCTCAGGGAGATATCTGTACACTGACTGGTATCTCTCATTCCCCTCTCTCTCTCTCAGGGAGATATCTGTACACTGACTGGTGTCTCTCAGTCCCCTCTCTCTCTCAAGGAGATATCTGTACACTGACTGGTGTCTCTCAGTCCCCTCTCTCTCAGGGAGATATCTGTACACTGACTGGTGTCTCTCAGTCCCCCCTCTCTCTCAGGGAGATATCTGTACACTGACTGGTGTCTCTCAGTCCCCTCTCTCTCTCAGGGAGATATCTGTACACTGACTGGTGTCTCTCAGTCACTCTCTCTCTCTCTCAGGGAGATATCTGTACACTGACTGGTGTCTCTCAGTCACTCTCTCTCTCTCTCAGGGAGATATCTGTACACTGACTGGTGTCTCTCAGTCCCCTCTCTCTCAGGGAGATAACTGTACACTGACTGGTGTCTCCCAGTCCCCTCTCTCTCAGGGAGATATCTGTACACTGACTGGTGTCTCTCAGTCCCCTCTCTCTCTCAGGGAGATATCTGTACACTGACTGGTGTCTCTCAGTCCCCTCTCTCTCAGGGAGCTATCTGTACACTGACTGGTGTCACTCAGTCCCCTCTCTCTCTCAGGGAGATATCTGTACACTGACTGGTGTCTCTCAGTCCCCCTCTCTATCAGGGAGATATCTGTACACTGACTGGTGTCTCTCAGTCCCCTCTCTCTCAGGGAGATAACTGTACACTGACTGGTGTCTCTCAGTCCCTCTCTCTCTCTCAGGGAGATATCTGTACACTGACTGGTGCCTCTCAGTCCCTCTCTCTCAGGGAGATATCTGTACACTGACTGGTGTCTCTCAGTCCCCTCTCTCTCAGGGAGATATCTGTACACTGACTGGTGTCTCTCAGTCCCCTCTCTCTCTCTCAGGGAGATATCTGTACACTGACTGGTGTCTCTCAGTCCCCTCTCTCTCAGGGAGATATCTGTACACTGACTGGTGTCTCTCAGTCCTCTCTCTCTCTCAGGGAGATATCTGTACACTGACTGGTGTCTCTCAGTCCCCTCTCTCTCAGGGAGATACCTGTACACTGACTGGTGTCTCTCAGTCCCCCTCTCTCTCAGGGAGATTTCTGTACACTGACTGGTGTCTCTCAGTCCACTCTCTCTCTCTCCCAGGGAGATATCTGTACACTGACTGGTGTCTCTCAGTCCCCTCTATCTCTCAGGGAGATATCTGTATACTGACTGGTGTCTCTCAGGCCCCTCTCTCTCAGGGAAATATCTGTACACTGACTGGTGTCTCTCATTCCCTCTCTCCCAGGGAGATATCTGTACACTGACTGGTGTCTCTCAGTCCCCTCTCTCTCTCAGGGAGATATCTGTACACTGACTGGTGTCTCTCAGTCACTCTCTCTCTCTCTCAGGGAGATATCTGTACACTGACTGGTTTCTCTCAGTCCCCCCTCTCTCTCTCAGGGAGATATCTGTACACTGACTGGTGTCTCTCAGTCCCCTCTCTCTCAGGGAGATATCTGTACACTGACTGGTGTCTCTCAGTCCCCTCTCTCTCAGGGAGATATCTGTACACTGACTGGTGTCTCTCAGTCCCCTCTCTCTCTCAGGGAGATATCTGTACACTGACTGGTGTCTCTCAGTCACTCTCTCTCTCTCTCAGGGAGATATCTGTACACTGACTGGTATCTCTCAGTCACTCTCTCTCTCTCTCAGGGAGATATCTGTACACTGACTGGTGTCTCTCAGTCCCCTCTCTCTCAGGGAGATATCTGTACACTGACTGGTGTCTCCCAGTCCCCTCTCTCTCAGGGAGATATCTGTACACTGACTGGTGTCTCTCAGTCCCCTCTCTCTCTCAGGGAGATATCTGTACACTGACTGGTGTCTCTCAGTCCCCTCTCTCTCAGGGAGATATCTGTACACTGACTGGTGTCTCTCAGTCCCCTCTCTCTCTCAGGGAGATATCTGTACACTGACTGGTGTCTCTCAGTCCCCCTCTCTATCAGGGAGATATCTGTACACTGACTGGTGTCTCTCAGTCCCCTCTCTCTCAGGGAGATATCTGTACACTGACTGGTGTCTCTCAGTCCCTCTCTCTCTCTCAGGGAGATATCTGTACACTGACTGGTGCCTCTCAGTCCCTCTCTCTCAGGGAGATATCTGTACACTGACTGGTGTCTCTCAGTCCCCTCTCTCTCAGGGAGATATCTGTACACTGACTGGTGTCTCTCAGTCCCCTCTCTCTCTCTCAGGGAGATATCTGTACACTGACTGGTGTCTCTCAGTCCCCTCTCTCTCAGGGAGATATCTGTACACTGACTGGTGTCTCTCAGTCCTCTCTCTCTCTCAGGGAGATATCTGTACACTGACTGGTGTCTCTCAGTCCCCTCTCTCTCAGGGAGATACCTGTACACTGACTGGAGACTCTCAGTCCCCCTCTCTCTCAGGGAGATTTCTGTACACTGACTGGTGTCTCTCAGTCCACTCTCTCTCTCTCTCAGGGAGATATCTGTACACTGACTGGTGTCTCTCAGTCCCCTCTATCTCTCAGGGAGATATCTGTATACTGACTGGTGTCTCTCAGGCCCCTCTCTCTCAGGGAAATATCTGTACACTGACTGGTGTCTCTCATTCCCTCTCTCCCAGGGAGATATCTGTACACTGACTGGTGTCTCTCAGTCCCCTCTCTCTCTCAGGGAGATATCTGTACACTGACTGGTGTCTCTCAGTCACTCTCTCTCTCTCTCAGGGAGATACCTGTACACTGACTGGTGTCTCTCAGTCCCCCCTCTCTCTCTCAGGGAGATATCTGTACACTGACTGGTGTCTCTCAGTCCCCTCTCTCTCAGGGAGATATCTGTACACTGACTGGTGTCTCTCAGTGCCCTCTCTCTCAGGGAGATATCTGTACACTGACTGGTGTCTCTCAGTCCCCTCTCTCTCTCAAGGAGATATCTGTACACTGACTGGTGTCTCTCAGTCCCCTCTCTCTCAGGGAGATATCTGTACACTGACTGGCGTCTCTCAGTACCCTCTCTCTCTCAGGGAGATATCTGTACACTGACTGGCGTCTCTCAGTCCCTCTCTCTCAGGGAGATATCTGTACACTGACTGGTGTCTCTCAGTCCCTCTCTCTCTCTCAGGGAGATATCTGTACACTGACTGGTGTCTCTCAGTCCCCTCTCTCTCTCTCTCAGGGAGATATCTGTACACTGACTGGTATCTCTCATTCCCCTCTCTCTCTCTCAGGGAGATATCTGTACACTGACTGGTGTCTCTCAGTCCCCTCTCTCTCTCAAGGAGATATCTGTACACTGACTGGTGTCTCTCAGTCCCCTCTCTCTCAGGGAGATATCTGTACACTGACTGGTGTCTCTCAGTCCCCCCTCTCTCTCAGGGAGATATCTGTACACTGACTGGTGTCTCTCAGTCCCCTCTCTCTCTCAGGGAGATATCTGTACACTGACTGGTGTCTCTCAGTCACTCTCTCTCTCTCTCTCAGGGAGATATCTGTACACTGACTGGTGTCTCTCAGTCACTCTCTCTCTCTCTCAGGGAGATATCTGTACACTGACTGGTGTCTCTCAGTCCCCTCTCTCTCAGGGAGATATCTGTACACTGACTGGTGTCTCCCAGTCCCCTCTCTCTCAGGGAGATATCTGTACACTGACTGGTGTCTCTCAGTCCCCTCTCTCTCTCAGGGAGATATCTGTACACTGACTGGTGTCTCTCAGTCTCCTCTCTCTCAGGGAGCTATCTGTACACTGACTGGTGTCTCTCAGTCCCCTCTCTCTCTCAGGGAGATATCTGTACACTGACTGGTGTCTCTCAGTCCCCCTCTCTATCAGGGAGATATCTGTACACTGACTGGTGTCTCTCAGTCCCCTCTCTCTCAGGGAGATAACTGTACACTGACTGGTGTCTCTCAGTCCCTCTCTCTCTCTCAGGGAGATATCTGTACACTGACTGGTGCCTCTCAGTCCCTCTCTCTCAGGGAGATATCTGTACACTGACTGGTGTCTCTCAGTCCCCTCTCTCTCAGGGAGATATCTGTACACTGACTGGTGTCTCTCAGTCCCCTCTCTCTCTCTCAGGGAGATATCTGTACACTGACTGGTGTCTCTCAGTCCCCTCTCTCTCAGGGAGATATCTGTACACTGACTGGTGTCTCTCAGTCCTCTCTCTCTCTCAGGGAGATATCTGTACACTGACTGGTGTCTCTCAGTCCCCTCTCTCTCAGGGAGATACCTGTACACTGACTGGTGTCTCTCAGTCCCCCTCTCTCTCAGGGAGATTTCTGTACACTGACTGGTGTCTCTCAGTCCACTCTCTCTCTCTCCCAGGGAGATATCTGTACACTGACTGGTGTCTCTCAGTCCCCTCTATCTCTCAGGGAGATATCTGTATACTGACTGGTGTCTCTCAGGCCCCTCTCTCTCAGGGAAATATCTGTACACTGACTGGTGTCTCTCATTCCCTCTCTCCCAGGGAGATATCTGTACACTGACTGGTGTCTCTCAGTCCCCTCTCTCTCTCAGGGAGATATCTGTACACTGACTGGTGTCTCTCAGTCACTCTCTCTCTCTCTCAGGGAGATATCTGTACACTGACTGGTTTCTCTCAGTCCCCCCTCTCTCTCTCAGGGAGATATCTGTACACTGACTGGTGTCTCTCAGTCCCCTCTCTCTCAGGGAGATATCTGTACACTGACTGGTGTCTCTCAGTCCCCTCTCTCTCAGGGAGATATCTGTACACTGACTGGTGTCTCTCAGTCCCCTCTCTCTCTCAAGGAGATATCTGTACACTGACTGGTGTCTCTCAGTCCCCTCTCTCTCAGGGAGATATCTGTGCACTGACTGGCGTCTCTCAGTACCCTCTCTCTCTCAGGGAGATATCTGTACACTGACTGGCGTCTCTCAGTCCCTCTCTCTCAGGGAGATATCTGTACACTGACTGGTGTCTCTCAGTCCCTCTCTCACTCTCAGGGAGATATCTGTACACTGACTGGTGTCTCTCAGTCCCCTCTCTCTACTCTCAGGGAGATATCTGTACACTGACTGGTATCTCTCATTCCCCTCTCTCTCTCTCAGGGAGATATCTGTACACTGACTGGTGTCTCTCAGTCCCCTCTCTCTCTCAAGGAGATATCTGTACACTGACTGGTGTCTCTCAGTCCCCTCTCTCTCAGGGAGATATCTGTACAATGACTGGCGTCTCTCAGTACCCTCTCTCTCCCAGGGAGATATCTGTACACTGACTGGTGTCTCTCAGTCCTCTCTCTCTCTCAGGGAGATACCTGTACACTGACTGGTGTCTCTCAGTCCCCCTCTCTCTCAGGGAGATTTCTGTACACAGACTGGTGTCTCTCAGTCCACTCTCTCTCTCTCTCTCAGGGAGATATCTGTACACTGACTGGTGTCTCTCAGTCCCCTCTATCTCTCAGGGAGATATCTGTACACTGACTGGTGTCTCTCAGTCCTCTCTCTCTCTCAGGGAGATATCTGTACACTGACTGGTGTCTCTCAGTCCCCTCTCTCTCAGGGAGATACCTGTACACTGACTGGTGTCTCTCAGTCCCCCTCTCTCTCAGGGAGATTTCTGTACACTGACTGGTGTCTCTCAGTCCACTCTCTCTCTCTCTCTCAGGGAGATATCTGTACACTGACTGGTGTCTCTCAGTCCCCTCTATCTCTCAGGGAGATATCTGTATACTGACTGGTGTCTCTCAGGCTCCTCTCTCTCAGGGAAATATCTGTACACTGACTGGTGTCTCTCATTCCCTCTCTCCCAGGGAGATATCTGTAAACTGACTGGTGTCTCTCAGTCCCCTCTCTCTCTCAGGGAGATATCTGTACACTGACTGGTGTCTCTCAGTCACTCTCTCTCTCTCTCAGGGAGATATCTGTACACTGACTGGTGTCTCTCCGTCCCCCCTCTCTCTCTCAGGGAGATATCTGTACACTTACTGGTGTCTCTCAGTCCCCTCTCTCTCAGGGAGATATCTGTACACTGACTGGTGTCTCTCAGTCCCCTCTCTCTCAGGGAGATATCTGTACACTGACTGGTGTCTCTCAGTCCCCTCTCTCTCTCAAGGAGATATCTGTACACTGACTGGTGTCTCTCAGTCCCCTCTCTCTCAGGGAGATATCTGTACACTGACTGGCGTCTCTCAGTACCCTCTCTCTCTCAGGGAGATATCTGTACACTGACTGGCGTCTCTCAGTCCCTCTCTCTCAGGGAGATATCTGTACACTGACTGGTGTCTCTCAGTCCCTCTCTCTCTCTCAGGGAGATATCTGTACACTGACTGGTGTCTCTCAGTCCCCTCTCTCTCTCTCTCAGGGAGATATCTGTACACTGACTGGTATCTCTCATTCCCCTCTCTCTCTCTCAGGGAGATATCTGTACACTGACTGGTGTCTCTCAGTCCCCTCTCTCTCTCAAGGAGATATCTGTACACTGACTGGTGTCTCTCAGTCCCCTCTCTCTCAGGGAGATATCTGTACACTGACTGGCGTCTCTCAGTACCCTCTCTCTCTCAGGGAGATATCTGTACACTGACTGGTGTCTCTCAGTCCCCTCTCTCTCAGGGAGATATCTGTACACTGACTGGCGTCTCTCAGTCCCTCTCTCTCAGGGAGATATCTGTACACTGACTGGTGTCTCTCAGTCCCTCTCTCTCTCTCAGGGAGATATCTGTACACTGACTGGTATCTCTCATTCCCCTCTCTCTCTCTCAGGGAGATATCTGTACACTGACTGGTGTCTCTCAGTCCCCTCTCTCTCAGGGAGATATCTGTACACTGACTGGTGTCTCTCAGTCCCCTCTCTCTTTCAGGGAGATAACTATACACTGACTGGTGTCTCTCAGTCCCCTCTCTCTCGCAGGGAGATATCTGTACATTGACTGGTGTCTCTCAGTCCTCTCTCTCTCTCAGGGACATATCTGTACACTGACTGGTGTCTCTCAGTCCCCTCTCTCTCAGGGAGATACCTGTACACTGACTGGTGTCTCTCAGTCCCCCTCTCTCTCAGGGAGATTTCTGTACACAGACTGGTGTCTCTCAGTCCACTCTCTCTCTCTCTCAGGGAGATATCTCTACACTGACTGGTGTCTCTCAGTCCCCTCTATCTCTCAGGGAGATATCTGTATACTGACTGGTGTCTCTCAGGCCCCTCTCTCTCAGGGAAATATCTGTACACTGACTGGTGTCTCTCATTCCCTCTCTCCCAGGGAGATATCTGTACACTGACTGGTGTCTCTCAGTCCCCTCTCTCTCTCAGGGAGATATCTGTACACTGACTGGTGTCTCTCAGTCACTCTCTCTCTCTCTCAGGGAGATATCTGTACACTGACTGGTGTCTCTCAGTCCCCCCTCTCTCTCTCAGGGAGATATCTGTACACTGACTGGTGTCTCTCAGTCCCCTCTCTCTCAGGGAGATATCTGTACACTGACTGGTGTGTCTCAGTCCCCTCTCTCTCAGGGAGATATCTGTACACTGACTGGTGTCTCTCAGTCCCTCTCTCTCAGGGAGATATCTGTACACTGACTGGTGTCTCAGTCCACTCTCTCTCTCTCTCAGGGAGATATCTGTACACTGACTGGTGTCTCTCAGTCCACTCTCTCTCTCTCTCAGGGAGATATCTGTACACTGACTGGTGTCTCTCAGTCCCCTCTACCTCTCAGGGAGATATCTGTACACTGACTGGTGTCTCTCAGTCCCCTCTCTCTCAGGGAGATATCTGTACACCGACTGGTGTCTCTCAGGCCCCTCTCTCTCAGGGAGATATCTGTACACTGACTGGTGTCTCTCAGTCCCTCTCTCTCAGGGAGATATCTGTACACTGACTGGTGTCTCTCAGTCCACTCTCTCTCTCTCTCAGGGAGATATCTGTACACTGACTGGTGTCTCTCAGTCCACTCTCTCTCTCTCTCAGGGAGATATCTGTACACTGACTGGTGTCTCTCAGTCCCCTCTATCTCTCAGGGAGATATCTGTATACTGACTGGTGTCTCTCAGGCCCCTCTCTCTCAGGGAGATATCTGTACACTGACTGGTGTCTCTCATTCCCTCTCTCTCAGGGAGATATCTGTACACTGACTGGTGTCTCTCAGTCCCCCCTCTCTCTCAGGGAGATATCTGTACACTGACTGGTGTCTCTCAGTCCCCTCTCTCTCTCAGGGAGATATCTGTACACTGACTGGTGTCTCTCAGTCACTCTCTCTCTCTCTCAGGGAGATATCTGTACACTGACTGGTGTCTCTCAGTCCCTCTCTCTCTCTCAGGGAGATATCTGTACACTGACTGGTGTCTCTCAGTCCCCTCTCTCTCTCTCTCAGGGAGATATCTGTACACTGACTGGTATCTCTCATTCCCCTCTCTCTCTCTCAGGGAGATCTCTGTACACTGACTGGTGTCTCTCAGTCCCCTCTCTCTCAGGGAGATATCTGTACACTGACTGGTGTCTCTCAGTCCCCTCTCTCTTTCAGGGAGATAACTATACACTGACTGGTGTCTCTCAGTCCCCTCTCTCTCGCAGGGAGATATCTGTACATTGACTGGTGTCTCTCAGTCCTCTCTCTCTCTCAGGGAGATATCTGTACACTGACTGGTGTCTCTCAGTCCCCTCTCTCTCAGGGAGATACCTGTACACTGACTGGTGTCTCTCAGTCCCCCTCTCTCTCAGGGAGATTTCTGTACACAGACTGGTGTCTCTCAGTCCACTCTCTCTCTCTCTCAGGGAGATATCTCTACACTGACTGGTGTCTCTCAGTCCCCTCTATCTCTCAGGGAGATATCTGTATACTGTCTGGTGTCTCTCAGGCCCCTCTCTCTCAGGGAAATATCTGTACACTGACTGGTGTCTCTCATTCCCTCTCTCCCAGGGAGATATCTGTACACTGACTGGTGTCTCTCAGTCCCCTCTCTCTCTCAGGGAGATATCTGTACACTGACTGGTGTCTCTCAGTCACTCTCTCTCTCTCTCAGGGAGATATCTGTACACTGACTGGTGTCTCTCAGTCCCCCCTCTCTCTCTCAGGGAGATATCTGTACACTGACTGGTGTCTCTCAGTCCCCTCTCTCTCAGGGAGATATCTGTACACTGACTGGTGTGTCTCAGTCCCCTCTCTCTCAGGGAGATATCTGTACACTGACTGGTGTCTCTCAGTCCCTCTCTCTCAGGGAGATATCTGTACACTGACTGGTGTCTCAGTCCACTGTCTCTCTCAGGGACATATCTGTACACTGACTGGTGTCTCTCAGTCCACTCTCTCTCTCTCTCAGGGAGATATCTGTACACTGACTGGTGTCTCTCAGTCCCCTCTACCTCTCAGGGAGATATCTGTACACTGACTGGTGCCTCTCAGTCCCCTCTCTCTCAGGGAGATATCTGTACACTGACTGGTGTCTCTCAGGCCCCTCTCTCTCAGGGAGATATCTGTACACTGACTGGTGTCTCTCAGTCCCTCTCTCTCAGGGAGATATCTGTACACTGACTGGTGTCTCTCAGTCCACTCTCTCTCTCTCTCAGGGAGATATCTGTACACTGACTGGTGTCTCTCAGTCCACTCTCTCTCTCTCTCAGGGAGATATCTGTACACTGACTGGTGTCTCTCAGTCCCCTCTATCTCTCAGGGAGATATCTGTATACTGACTGGTGTCTCTCAGGCCCCTCTCTCTCAGGGAGATATCTGTACACTGACTGGTGTCTCTCATTCCCTCTCTCTCAGGGAGATATCTGTACACTGACTGGTGTCTCTCAGTCCCCCCTCTCTCTCAGGGAGATATCTGTACACTGACTGGTGTCTCTCAGTCCCCTCTCTCTCTCAGGGAGATATCTGTACACTGACTGGTGTCTCTCAGTCACTCTCTCTCTCTCTCAGGGAGATATCTGTACACTGACTGGTGTCTCTCAGTCACTCTCTCTCTCTCTCAGCGAGATATCTGTACACTGACTGGTGTCTCTCAGTCCCCTCTCTCTCAGGGAGATATCTGTACACTGACTGGTGTCTCCCAGTCCCCTCTCTCTCAGGGAGATATCTGTACACTGACTGGTGTCTCTCAGTCCCCTCTCTCTCTCAAGGAGATATCTGTACACTGACTGCTGTCTCTCAGTCCCCTCTCTCTCAGGGAGATATCTGTACACTGACTGGTGTCTCTCAGTCCCCCTCTCTATCAGGGAGATATCTGTACACTGACTGGAGTCTCTCAGTCCCCTCTCTCTCAGGGAGATATCTGTACACTGACTGGTGTCTCTCAGTCCCTCTCTCTCTCTCAGGGAGATATCTGTACACTGACTGGTGCCTCTCAGTCCCTCTCTCTCAGGGAGATATCTGTACACTGACTGGTGTCTCTCAATCCCCTCTCTCTCAGGGAGATATCTGTACACTGACTGGTGTCTCTCAGTCCCCTCTCTCTCTCTCAGGGAGATATCTGTACACTGACTGGTGTCTCTCAGTCCCTTCTCTCTCAGGGAGATATCCGTACACTGACAGGTGTCTCTCAGTCCCCTCTCTCTCAGTGAGATACCTGTACACTGACTGGTGTCTCTCAGTCCCCCTCTCTCTCAGGGAGATTTCTGTACACAGACTGGTGTCTCTCAGTCCACTCTCTCTCTCTCTCAGGGAGATATCTGTACACTGACTGGTGTCTCTCAGTCCCCTCTATCTCTCAGGGAGATATCTGTATACTGACTGGTGTCTCTCAGGCCCCTCTCTCTCAGGGAGATATCTGTACACTGACTGGTGTCTCTCATTCCCTCTCTCTCAGGGAGATATCTGTACACTGACTGGTGTCTCTCAGTCCCCCCTCTCTCTCAGGGAGATATCTGTACACTGACTGGTGTCTCTCAGTCCCCTCTCTCTCTCAGGGAGATATCTGTACACTGACTGGTGTCTCTCAGTCACTCTCTCTCTCTCTCAGGGAGATATCTGTACACTGACTGGTGTCTCTCAGTCCCTCTCTCTCTCTCAGGGAGATATCTGTACACTGACTGGTGTCTCTCAGTCCCCTCTATCTCTCAGGGAGATATCTGTATACTGACTGGTATCTCTCATTCCCCTCTCTCTCTCTCAGGGAGATATCTGTACACTGACTGGTGTCTCTCAGTCCCCTCTCTCTCAGGGAGATATCTGTACACTGACTGGTGTCTCTCAGTCCCCTCTCTCTTTCAGGGAGATAACTATACACTGACTGGTGTCTCTCAGTCCCCTCTCTCTCGCAGGGAGATATCTGTACATTGACTGGTGTCTCTCAGTCCTCTCTCTCTCTCAGGGAGATATCTGTACACTGACTGGTGTCTCTCAGTCCCCTCTCTCTCAGGGAGATATCTGTACACTGACTGGTGTCTCTCAGTCCCCCTCTCTCTCAGGGAGATTTCTGTACACAGACTGGTGTCTCTCAGTCCACTCTCTCTCTCTCTCAGGGAGATATCTCTACACTGACTGGTGTCTCTCAGTCCCCTCTATCTCTCAGGGAGATATCTGTATACTGTCTGGTGTCTCTCAGGCCCCTCTCTCTCAGGGAAATATCTGTACGCTGACTGGTGTCTCTCATTCCCTCTCTCCCAGGGAGATATCTGTACACTGACTGGTGTCTCTCAGTCCCCTCTCTCTCTCAGGGAGATATCTGTACACTGACTGGTGTCTCTCAGTCACTCTCTCTCTCTCTCAGGGAGATATCTGTACACTGACTGGTGTCTCTCAGTCCCCCCTCTCTCTCTCAGGGAGATATCTGTACACTGACTGGTGTCTCTCAGTCCCCTCTCTCTCAGGGAGATATCTGTACACTGACTGGTGTGTCTCAGTCCCCTCTCTCTCAGGGAGATATCTGTACACTGACTGGTGTCTCTCAGTCCCTCTCTCTCAGGGAGATATCTGTACACTGACTGGTGTCTCAGTCCACTCTCTCTCTCTCTCAGGGACATATCTGTACACTGACTGGTGTCTCTCAGTCCACTCTCTCTCTCTCTCAGGGAGATATCTGTACACTGACTGGTGTCTCTCAGTCCCCTCTACCTCTCAGGGAGATATCTGTACACTGACTGGTGCCTCTCAGTCCCCTCTCTCTCAGGGAGATATCTGTACACTGACTGGTGTCTCTCAGGCCCCTCTCTCTCAGGGAGATATCTGTACACTGACTGGTGTCTCTCAGTCCCTCTCTCTCAGGGAGATATCTGTACACTGACTGGTGTCTCTCAGTCCACTCTCTCTCTCTCTCAGGGAGATATCTGTACACTGACTGGTGTCTCTCAGTCCACTCTCTCTCTCTCTCAGGGAGATATCTGTACACTGACTGGTGTCTCTCAGTCCCCTCTATCTCTCAGGGAGATATCTGTATACTGACTGGTGTCTCTCAGGCCCCTCTGTCTCAGGGAGATATCTGTACACTGACTGGTGTCTCTCATTCCCTCTCTCTCAGGGAGATATCTGTACACTGACTGGTGTCTCTCAGTCCCCCCTCTCTCTCAGGGAGATATCTGTACACTGACTGGTGTCTCTCAGTCCCCTCTCTCTCTCAGGGAGATATCTGTACACTGACTGGTGTCTCTCAGTCACTCTCTCTCTCTCTCAGGGAGATATCTGTACACTGACTGGTGTCTCTCAGTCACTCTCTCTCTCTCTCAGCGAGATATCTGTACACTGACTGGTGTCTCTCAGTCCCCTCTCTCTCAGGGAGATATCTGTACACTGACTGATGTCTCCCAGTCCCCTCTCTCTCAGGGAGATATCTGTACACTGACTGGTGTCTCTCAGTCCCCTCTCTCTCTCAAGGAGATATCTGTACACTGACTGGTGTCTCTCAGTCCCCTCTCTCTCAGGGAGATATCTGTACACTGACTGGTGTCTCTCAGTCCCCTCTCTCTCTCTCTCAGGGAGATATCTGTACACTGACTGGTGTCTCTCAGTCCCCCTCTCTATCAGGGAGATATCTGTACACTGACTGGTGTCTCTCAGTCCCTCTCTCTCTCTCAGGGAGATATCTGTACACTGACTGGTGCCTCTCAGTCCCTCTCTCTCAGGGAGATATCTGTACACTGACTGGTGTCTCTCAATCCCCTCTCTCTCAGGGAGATATCTGTACACTGACTGGTGTCTCTCAGTCCCCTCTCTCTCTCTCAGGGAGATATCTGTACACTGACTGGTGTCTCTCAGTCCCTTCTCTCTCAGGGAGATATCCGTACACTGACAGGTGTCTCTCAGTCCTCTCTCTCTCTCAGGGACATATCTGTACACTGACTGGTGTCTCTCAGTCCCCTCTCTCTCAGGGAGATACCTGTACACTGACTGGTGTCTCTCAGTCCCCCTCTCTCTCAGGGAGATTTCTGTACACAGACTGGTGTCTCTCAGTCCACTCTCTCTCTCTCTCAGGGAGATATCTGTACACTGACTGGTGTCTCTCAGTCCCCTCTATCTCTCAGGGAGATATCTGTATACTGACTGGTGTCTCTCAGGCCCCTCTCTCTCAGGGAAATATCTGTACACTGACTGGTGTCGCTCATTCCCTCTCTCCCAGGGAGATATCTGTACACTGACTGGTGTCTCTCAGTCCCCTCTCTCTCTCAGGGAGATATCTGTACACTGACTGGTGTCTCTCAGTCACTCTCTCTCTCTCTCTCAGGGAGATATCTGTACACTGACTGGTGTCTCTCAGTCCCCCCTCTCTCTCTCAGGGAGATATCTGTACACTGACTGGTGTCTCTCAGTCCCCTCTCTCTCAGGGAGATATCTGTACACTGACTGGTGTCTCTCAGTCCCCTCTCTCTCAGGGAGATATCTGTACACTGACTGGTGTCTCTCAGTCCCCTCTCTCTCTCAAGGAGATATCTGTACACTGACTGGTGTCTCTCAGTCCCCTCTCTCTCAGGGAGATATCTGTACACTGACTGGCGTCTCTCAGTACCCTCTCTCTCTCAGGGAGATATCTGTACACTGACTGGCGTCTCTCAGTCCCTCTCTCTCAGGGAGATATCTGTACACTGACTGGTGTCTCTCAGTCCCTCTCTCTCTCTCAGGGAGATATCTGTACACTGACTGGTGTCTCTCAGTCCCCTCTCTCTCTCTCTCAGGGAGATATCTGTACACTGACTGGTATCTCTCATTCCCCTCTCTCTCTCTCAGGGAGATATCTGTACACTGACTGGTGTCTCTCAGTCCCCTCTCTCTCTCAAGGAGATATCTGTACACTGACTGGTGTCTCTCAGTCCCCTCTCTCTCAGGGAGATATCTGTACACTGACTGGCGTCTCTCAGTACCCTCTCTCTCTCAGGGAGATATCTGTACACTGACTGGTGTCTCTCAGTCCCCTCTCTCTCAGGGAGATATCTGTACACTGACTGGCGTCTCTCAGTCCCTCTCTCTCAGGGAGATATCTGTACACTGACTGGTGTCTCTCAGTCCCTCTCTCTCTCTCAGGGAGATATCTGTACACTGACTGGTGTCTCTCAGTCCCCTCTCTCTCTCTCTCTCAGGGAGATATCTGTACACTGACTGGTATCTCTCATTCCCCTCTCTCTCTCTCAGGGAGATATCTGTACACTGACTGGTGTCTCTCAGTCCCCTCTCTCTCAGGGAGATATCTGTACACTGACTGGTGTCTCTCAGTCCCCTCTCTCTTTCAGGGAGATATCTATACACTGACTGGTGTCTCTCAGTCCCCTCTCTCTCGCAGGGAGATATCTGTACATTGACTGGTGTCTCTCAGTCCTCTGTCTCTCTCAGGGAGATATCTGTACACTGACTGGTGTCTCTCAGTCCACTCTCTCTCTCTCTCAGGGAGATATCTGTACACTGACTGGTGTCTCTCAGTCCCCTCTCTCTCGCAGGGAGATATCTGTACATTGAATGGTGTCTCTCAGTCCTCTCTCTCTCTCAGGGAGATATCTGTACACTGACTGGTGTCTCTCAGTCCACTCTCTCTCTCTCTCAGGGAGATATCTGTACACTGACTGGTGTCTCTCAGTCCCCTCTATCTCTCAGGGAGATATCTGCATACTGACTGGTGTCTCTCAGGCCCCTCTCTCTCAGGGAAATATCTGTACACTGACTGGTGTCTCTCATTCCCTCTCTCTCAGGGAGATATCTGTACACTGACTGGTGTCTCTCAGTCCCCTCTCTCTCTCAGGGAGATATCTGTACACTGACTGGTGTCTCTCAGTCCCTCTCTCTCTCTCAGGGAGATATCTGTACACTGACTGGTGTCTCTCAGTCCCCCCTCTCTCTCTCAGGGAGATATCTGTACACTGACTGGTGTCTCTCAGTCCCTCTTTCTCTCAGGGAGATATCTGTACACTGACTGGTGTCTCTCAGTCGCTCTCTCTGGGAGATATCTGTACACTGACTGGTGTCTCTCAGTCCCCTCTCTCTCAGGGAGATATCTGTACACTGACTGGTGTCTCCTCAGTCCCTCTCTCTCTCTCAGGGAGATATCTGTGCACTGACTGGTGTCTCTCAGTCCCCTCTCTCAGGGAGATATCTGTACACTGACTGGTGTCTCTCAGTGCCCTCTCTCTCTGGGAGATATCTGTACACTGACTGGTGTCTCTCAGTCCCGCTCTCTCTGGGAGATATCTGTACACTGACTGGTGTCTCTCAGTCCCCCCTCTCACTCAGGTACAAATAGACCGAGTGGGGGTGGGGTGAAGGTACAGATAGACCTAGTGGGGGTGGGGTGGGGGGAAGGTACAGATAGCCCAAGTGGGGGTGGGGTGGGGGGAAGGTACAGATAGCCCTAGTGGGGGTGGGGTGGTGTGAAGGTACAGATAGCCCTAGTGGGGGTGGGGTGAAGGTACAGATAGCCCTAGTGGGGTGGGGTGGGGTGAAGGTACAGATAGACCTAGTGGGGGTGGGGTGGGGTGAAGGTACAGATAGCCCTAGTGGGGGTGGGGGTAAGGTACAGATAGACCTAGTGGGGGTGGGGGTGAAGGTACAGATAGACCTAGTGGGGGTGGGGTGAAGGTACAGATAGACCTACTGGGGGTGTGGGGAATGTACAGATAGCCCTAGTGGGGGTGGGGTGGGGTGAAGGTACAGATACCCCTAGTGGGGGTGGGGTGGGGTGAAGGTACAGATAGCCCTAGTGGGGGTGGGGGGAAGGTACAGATAGCCCTAGTGGGGGTGGGGTGAAGTTACAGATAGCCCTAGTGGGGGTGGGGTGAAGGTACAGATAGCCCTAGTGGGGGTGGGGGGGTGGAAGGTACAGATAGACCTAGTGGGGGTGGGGGGAAGGTACAGATAGACCTAGTGTGGGTGGGGTGGGGGGAAGGTACAGATAGCCCTAGTGGGGGTGGGGTGGGGGTGAAGGTACAGATAGAACTAGTGGGGGTGGGGTGGGGTGAAGGTACAGATAGCCCTAGTGGGGGTGGTGGGAAGGTACAGATGGACCTAGTGGGGGTGGGGTGAAGGTACAGAGAGACCTAGTGGGGGTGGGGTGAAGGTACAGATAGCCCTAGTGGGGGTGGGGTGGGGTGAAGGTACAGATAGACCTAGTGGGGGTGGGGTGAAGGTACAGATAGCCCTAGTGGGGGTGGGGTGGGGTGAAGGTACAGATAGCCCTAGTGGGGGTGGGGTGGGGGGAAGGTACAGATAGACCTAGTGGGGATGGGGTGAAGGTACAGATAGACCTAGTGGGGGTGGGGTGAAGGTACAGATAGACCTAGTGGGGGTGGGGTGGAGGTACAGATAGCCCTAGTGGGGGTGGGGGTGGGGGGAAGGTACAGATAGCCCTAGTGGGGGTGGGGTGGGGTGAAGGTACAGATAGACCTAGTGGGGGTGGGGTGGGGGGGAAGGTACAGATAGCCCTAGTGGGGGTGGGGTGAAGGTACAGATAGACCTAGTGGGGGTGGGGTGGGGGGGAAGGTACAGATAGACCTAGTGGGGGTGGGGTGAAGGTACAGATAGACCTAGTGGGGGTGGGGTGAAGGTACAGATAGACCTAGTGGCGGTGGGGTGGAGGTACAGATAGCCCTAGTGGGGGTGGGGGTGGGGGGGAAGGTACAGATAGCCCTAGTGGGGGTGGGGTGGGGTGAAGGTACAGATAGCCCTAGTGGGGATGGGGTGGGGGGAAGGTACAGATAGCCCTAGTGGGGGTGGGGTGGGGCGAAGGTACAGATAGCCCTAGTGGGGGTGGGGGGAAGGTACAGATAGACCTAGTGGGGGTGGGGGGAAGGTACAGATAGACCTAGTGGGGGTGGGGTGAAGGTACAGATAGCCCTAGTGGGGGTGGGGGGAAGGTACAGATAGACCTAGTGGGGGTGGGGTGAAGGTACAGATAGACCTAGTGGGGGTGGGGGGAAGGTACAGATAGCCCTAGTGGGGGTGGGTGAAGGTACAGATAGACCTAGTGGGGGTGGGGTGGGGGGGAAGGTACAGATAGACCTAGTGGGGGTGGGGTGAAGGTACAGATAGACCTAGTGGGGGTGGGGTGAAGGTACAGATAGACCTAGTGGCGGTGGGGTGGAGGTACAGATAGCCCTAGTGGGGGTGGGGGTGGGGGGGAAGGTACAGATAGCCCTAGTGGGGGTGGGGTGGGGTGAAGGTACAGATAGCCCTAGTGGGGATGGGGTGGGGGGAAGGTACAGATAGCCCTAGTGGGGGTGGGGTGGGGCGAAGGTACAGATAGCCCTAGTGGGGGTGGGGGGAAGGTACAGATAGACCTAGTGGGGGTGGGGGGAAGGTACAGATAGACCTAGTGGGGGTGGGGTGAAGGTACAGATAGCCCTAGTGGGGGTGGGGGGAAGGTACAGATAGACCTAGTGGGGGTGGGGTGAAGGTACAGATAGACCTAGTGGAGGTGGGGTGAAGGTACAGATAGACCTAGTGGGGGTGGGGGGAAGGTACAGATAGACCTAGTGGGGGTGGGGGGGGGGGGAAGGTACAGATAGACCTAGTGGGGGTGGGGTGCGGGGAAGGTACAGATAGACCTAGTGGGGGTGGGGGGAAGGTACAGATAGGCCTAGTGGGGGTGGGGTGGGGTGAAGGTACAGATAGACCTAGTGGGGGTGGGGTGGGGTGAAGGTACAGATAGACCTAGTGGGGGTGGGGTGGGGGGAAGGTACAGATAGACCTAGTGGGGGTGGGGGGAAGGTACAGATAGCCCTAGTGGGGGTGGGGTGGGGGGTAGGGATCGAAATAGGCTAAAAGATAGAGATAAAACAATGGATGAAAATACATTTAAAAATAATGGAAATAGGTGGGAAAAGAAAAATCTACATAAATTATTGGAAAAAACAAAAAGGAGGGGGAAAATCGGAAAGGGGGTGGGGATGGAGGAGAGAGTTCATGATCTAAAGTTGTTGAACTCAATATTCAGTCCGGAAGGCTGTAAGGTGCCTAGTCGGAAGATGAGGTGTTGTTCCTCCAGTTTGCGTTGGGCTTCACTGGAACAATGCAGTAAGCCAAGGACAGACATGTGGGCAAGAGAGCAGGGTGGAGTGTTAAAATGGCAAGCGACAGGGAGGTTTGGGTCATTCTTGCGGACAGACCGCAGGTGTTCTGCAAAGCGGTCGCCCAGTTTACGTTTGGTCTCTCCAATGTAGAGGAGACCACATTGGGAGCAACGAATGCAGTAGACTAAGTTGGGGGAAATGCAAGTGAAATGCTGCTTCACTTGAAAGGAGTGTTTGGGCCCTTGGACGGTGAGGAGAGAGGAAGTGAAGGGGCAGGTGTTACATCTTCTGCGGTTGCATGGGGTGGTGCCATAGGAGGGGGTTGAGGAGTAGGGGGTGATGGAGGAGTGGACCAGGGTGTCCCGGAGGGAGCGATCCCTACGGAATGCCGATAAGGGGGGTGAAGGGAAGATGTGTTTGGTGGTGGCATCATGCTGGAGTTGGCGGAAATGGTGGAGGATGATCCTTTGAATGCGGAGGCTGGTGGGGTGATAAGTGAGGACAAGGGGGACCCTATCATGTTTCTGGGAGGGAGGAGAAGGCGTGAGGGCGGATGCGCGGGAGATGGGCCGGACACGGTTGAGGGCCCTGTCAACGACCGTGGGTGGAAAACCAGTTAAGGAAGAAGGAGGACATGTCAGAGGAACCGTTTTTGAAGGTAGCATCATCGGAACAGATGCGACGAAGGTGAAGGAACTGGGAGAATGGGATGGAGTCCTTACAGGAAGCGGGGTGTGAGGAGCTGCAGTCGAGGTAGCTGTGGGAGTCGGTGGGTTTGTAATGGATATTGGTGGACAGTCTATCACCAGAGATTGAGACAGAGAGGTCAAGGAAGGGAAGGGAAGTGTCAGAGATGGACCACGTGAAAATGATGGAGGGGTGGAGATTGGAAGCAAAATTAATAAATTTTTCCAAGTCCCGACGAGAGCATGAAGCGGCACCGAAGTAATCATTGATGTACCGGAGAAAGAGTTGTGGGAGGGGGCCGGAGTAGGACTGCAACAAGGAATGTTCCACATACCCCATAAAGAGACAGGCATAGCTGGGGCCCATGCGGGTACCCATAGCCACACCTTTTATTTGGAGGAAGTGAGAGGAGTTGAAGGAGAAATTGTTCAGTGTGAGAACATCACCCAATGTAGGGGCGTGGGTAGGGGGTGGTGGGGGTGGGGAGAAGCGGAATGGGGGTGGGAGGAGAGCGGAGGCGCCAAATCCGAAGAGGCACCGAGGCGGGGAGGTGGGGGGGGGATCCAGCACGCATCACCGCCAACGGACAGCCCTCCGCAAACACCTCCCGCTTGGTTCCTCCTCAAGGCGGGAGCTCCCTCACCCTTCGAGGAGCCTCTCAGTCATCTGCGTTCAAAGCCGGGGGACTTCACGCAATACATTTCAACAAGAATTTAAGCTGCGCACTTGACAGGACAGTCATGAATGAGTACCTCTCCGCAAACCTTAAACGACACAAGTCTGAACCGTCTTATTCGGACAGGAACAAGAGTTCAAATAAACACACATTTTGTCTGTACCAAATACTTAAGGACTGTCCAAACTGGTGTTCGGTCGTGGGTATGCATTGTTGTAGATAAAAAAATACAGTTCTGTTTCCCACTCCTGCTTTGCGGTAAGGATTGTTGTGAGAGTCCTGGCTGGAAGAATCGAAGGTGGGTTTGCAATTCGCGGCAAGGTTTGAAACAGGAGCAGGAGGAGGCCCTTCGAACCTGTTTTCCCCAATCCTGGCTGATCCGATTGTGGCTTCAACCCCACTTTCTGCCTCTCATAACCCTCGACTCCCCTCGTCGATCAGAAATCTGCCTCATTCGGCCTTGAATACATTCAGTGACCCGGCCCCCACTGCTCTCAGGGGGAGGGGGGGGAGAGAATTCCACAGACTGACCACCCTCTGAGACAAGAAATTCCTCCTCATCTCCGTCTTCAATGGGAGACCCCTCATTCTGAAAACATGCCCCCCCCTCATTCTAGATTCCCCCCATGGGGGGGGGGGGGGGGGACATCCCCTCAGCATCCACCCTGTCAAACCCCCTCCCCTCAGAATCTGACATGTTTCAATAAGATCGCCTCTCATTCTTCTAAACTCCAATGGGGTAGAGGCCCCAACCTGCTCAACCTTTCCCCATCAGACAAACCCCCTTCGTCCCAGGAATCAGCCGACTGAACCTTCTCTGAACGGTTTCCAATGCGAGTCTGTCCCTCCTTAAGTCTGTCCACAGTGTCCCAAGATCTCCCTCGGCCTTGCTCCTCCGACAGTGCGGCGCTCCCTCAGCACTGACCCTCCAACAGTGCGGCGCTCCCTCAGCACTGACCCTCCCACAGTGCGGCGCTCCCTCAGCACTGACCCTCCAACAGTGCGGCGCTCCCTCGGCACTGACCCTCCGACAGTGCGGCGCTCCCTCAGCGCTGACCCTCCGACAGTGAGGCGCTCCCTCAGCACTGACCCTCCGACAGTGCGGCGCTCCCTCAGCACTGACCCTCCCACAGTGCGGAACTCCCTCAGCACTGACCCTCCGACAGTGCAGCGCTCCCTCAGCACTGACCCCCTGACAGTGCGGCGCTCCCTCAGCACTGACCCTCCGACAGTGCAGCGCTCCCTCAGTACTGACCCTCCCACAGTGCGGCGCTCCCTCAGTACTGACCCTCCGACAGTGCGGCGCTCCCTCAGCACTGACCCTCCCACAGTGCGGCGCTCCCTCAGTACTGACCCTCCCACAGTGTGGCGCTCCCTCAGCACTGACTCTCCCACAGTGCGGCGCTCCCTCGGCACTGACCCTCCGACAGTGCGGCGCTCCCTCAGCGCTGACCCTCCGACAGTGCGGCGCTCCCTCAGCGCTGACCCTCCCACAGTGTGGCGCTCCCTCAGCGCTGACCCTCCCAAGGTGCGGCGCTCCCTCAGCACTGACCCTCCCACAGTGCGGCGCTCCCTCAGCACTGACCCTCCCACAGTGCGGCGCTCCCTCAGCACTGACCCTCCCACAGTGCGGCGCTCCCTCAGCACTGACCCTCCCACAGTGAGGCGCTCCCTCACCGCTGACCCTCCCACAGTGCGGCTCGGGTGGTGACTCCCAGAAAACTGTCCAATTGGCTATTTAACTGAGTTAACCTTCCCTCCCCTCTAACCCTGAAATCTGTGCCCTGATGGGAAATGCTCTGGAAGTATCCAATGGGCAATCATATAGTCAATATTTTCTAACCATCGCGAGCTTATGGTAACCATACTGAGCTGTCCACACCAGAGAAGTGCATGAAATGCTACCAGCTCCTGGTGGCTCAGTGCCCTGGGTAAATGTAGGGGATTGCTGGGGGATGATCGGTGGGGGGGAGGAGGAGAGGGATGTTGCGGGTTAGGTGGGGACAGAGAAAAATTGGATAGCGCCCTCCTACAGGTATTATCAGCCACGTGGTGCAGTGTCAGTCTCTGTGTCCTTGGTTACAGGCCCATGACTCAAGGTGAGAGATTGAGGTGGAGGGCAGAGTGGGGGAGGGGGAGTATTTCTTTTTTATCAATTTGCAGGAGGTGGGCATCGCCGGCTGGGCCAGCATTTATTGCCCCATCCCTAATTGCCCCCTTGAGAATTCGGCGGTGAGCTGCCTACTTGAGCCGCTGCAGTCCCCGTGTGGTGTAGGTACACCCACCGTGCTGTTAGGGATGGAGTTCCAGGATTTTGTCCGTGTGGTGTAGGTACACCCACCGTGCTGTTAGGGAGGGAGTTCCAGGATTTTGTCCCGTGTGGTGTAGGTACACCCACCGTGCTGTTTAGGGAGGGAGTTCCAGGATTTTGTCCTGTGTGGTGTAGGTACACCCACCGTGCTGTTAGGGAGGGAGTTCCAGGATTTTGTCCCCGTGTGATGTAGGTACACCCACAGCGCTGTTAGGGAGGGAGTTCCAGGATTTTGTCCCGTGTGGTGTAGGTACTCCCACCGTGCTGTTAGGGAGGGAGTTCCAGGATTTTGTCCCGTGTGGTGTAGGTACACCCACCGTGCTGTTAGGGAGGGAGTTCCAGGATTTTGTCCCGTGTGGTGTAGGTACACCCACCATGCTGTTAGGGAGGGAGTTCCAGGATTTTGACCCGTGTGGTGTAGGTACACCCACCGTGCTGTTAGGGAGGGAGTTCCAGGATTTGGACCCAGCGACAGTGAAGGAACGGCCGATGTATTTCCAAGTCGGGATGGTGAGGGGCTCGGAGGGGAACTTGCAGGTGGTGGAGTTCCCCATGTGTCTGCTGCCCTTGTCCTTCTAGGTGGTAGAGGTGGTGGGTTTGGGCGGTGCTGTCGAAGGAGCCTTGGCGAGTTGCTGCAGTGCATCTTGTAGATGGTACACACACTGCTGCCCCTGTGCGTCGGTGGTGGAGGGAGTGAATGTTTGTGGATGGGGTGCCCATTAAGCGGGGCTGCTTTGTCCTGGATGGTGTCGAGCTTCTTGAGTGTTGTGGGAGCCGCACTCATCCAGGCAAGTGGGGAGTATCCCATCACACTCCTGACTTGTGTCTTGTAGATGGGGGACAGGCTTTGGGGAGTCAGGAGGTGAGTTACTCTCCGCAGGATTCCCAGCCTCTGACCGGTTCTGGCAGTCTCGCCCTGGGCGCGGAGTCAGAGGCTGGGTCAGGCACGGCTGTGATGCTGAACGTAGCGGAATAGCAAGGTCAACCTCCGAAGATAGTGAAACGAGGAGACTGTTTAATTGTTCAACAGGTAAAACGGCAGAACTGCTGATACCCCACGATCCCCGGAGAGGCGGAAGGGGGGAGGGGGTGGCCTTTCCATAGCTTCTCAGTCGCCACCCCCACCCCCCCTCCAACTCGCCTCCCGCTCCCTCAAGTCTGTTCTCTGGTCAGGGCTCTACCCTCCCCTCTGCCCCCCGTTGGAGTTCGCCTCCTGAGAGTTGTAGCTCCCGCTGGAGCATCGAGGTGTGAGTTGCGATGGTGGTGGGGGGGGGGTGGGGGGGGGGGGGGGTGTGGGGTGGGGGGGGGGGGTGGGGGTGTGGGGGGGGGTGCGTGGGGTGGTGGTGGTGAGGAGGGGATGGGGGGGGAATGGGGAGAGGGAGGGTTGCGAGGGCAGGGAGAGGGTCATGCAGTCGAGCTCGGAGCTCGGGGTGGACGGGGTTGGTTTGGGGAGTGGGGGGAGTGCGGGGAGGCACGTGCTCCAGGGAGTGATGGGATGGTGGGGAGTTGGGGGGGGGGGGTGGTGAGGAGGGGATGGGGGGAATGGGGAGAGGAGGGGTTGCGAGGGCAGGGAGAGGGTCATGCTGTCGAGCTCGGAGCGGACAGGGTTGGTTTGGGGAGTGGGGGGAGTGCGGGGAGGCACGTGCTCCAGGGAGTGACAGGTGGTGGAGGGGTTGGGGGGTGGCGGTGGGGGGGGGTGGTGGGGGGTACAGAATGGGGAGAGGAGGGGTTGCGAGGGCAGGGAGAGGGTCATGCTGTCGAGCTCGGAGCGGACGGGGTTGGTTTGTGGAGTGGGGGGAGTGCGGGGCGGCACGTGCTCCAGGGAGTGACGGAGTAGTGGAGGAGGTGGGGGGGGGGAAGCAAAGAGGAGGGAGGGTTGGTGCCCGGCCGCACCCCCCCCCCCCACCCCCAGGGCTACGCTGCGGGCCGGCCTCATGGTTTTGCGTCCATCTCGTAGATCTGGACCAGCTCCGTGACAATGGCGTCGATGGTGTTCTTTGTTACTCCCTCGCAGAAGACCTGGAGTGAACAAAGCGAACGCTGGGTTTAGCCAACGCCTCGATTAAATCTCTCCCCACCCCCCTACCCCCCCTCAATCTATCCCGCTCTGAGGAGAACGATCCTGCCTCCCCCACCGTCTCTCTGCGTGTCCCCCCTTCCCCAACATCCCTACGGGAATCTCCCTCAACCCCTACCCTACCCCTCTAACCTCCTCGAGATATCCCCGGGTAGGGGGGACTGAGAGGGTCGATAGAGAGACAGGGACCCTGATTCCCGCTGGTCGGGTGGGGGGTGAGTCTGAGACGAGGGGGGCCAGAGTCTGAAAAGGAGACGCAGACCCTTCAGGAGTGAAATGAGGAGAGACCCCTACACACAAAGGGTGGTCAGAGTTTGGAACTCTCTCTCCCCCCAAACGGCCATTGATGTCAGGTCAGATGGTTTCAAATCTGGGAGGTTGAGAGATTTTTGTTAACCAAAAGGGTATTCAGGGATACGGGGCAGAGGTGGGTAGATGGAGATAGGTCACAGATCAGATATGATCTCATTGAATGCAGGACAGGTTCAGAGGGGCTGAATGGCCTCCTCCTGTTCCTGTGCAACCCACCCAAGAGGGGCTGAATGGCCTCCTCCTGTTCCTGTGTAACCCACCCCAAAGAGGCTGAATGGCCTCCCCCTGTTCCTGTGTAATCCACCCAAAAGGGGCTGAATGGCCTCCTGTTCCTGTGTAACCTACCCCAGAGGGGCTGAATGGTCTCCTCCTGTTCCTGTGTAAAAGACTCGAGAGGGGGGCTAAATGGGCCTCCTCCTGTTTCTGTGTAACAGGCACAAGAAGGGGCTGAATGGCCTCCTCCTGTTTCTGTGTAACAGGCTCAAGAAGGGGTTGAATGACCTCCTCCTGTTCCTGTGTAACCCACCCCAGGGGGACTGAGTGGGCCTCCTCCTGTTCCAGTGCCACGGGCTCGAGGGGGGCTGAATGGCCTCCTCCTGTTCCTGTCTAACAGGCTCGAGAAGGGGCTGATTGGCCTCCTCCTGTTCCCAAGTAACCCACCCAAGAGGGGCTGAATGGCCTCCTCCTGTTCCTGTGAAACAGGCTCGAAAGGGGCTGAATGGTCTCCTCCTGTTCCTGTGTAACAGGCTTGAAAAGGGCTGAATGGCCTCCTCCTGATCCTGTGAAACAGGCTCGAGGAGGGGGCTGAATGGCCTCCTCCTGTTCCTGTGAAACAGGCTCGAGAGGGGCTGAATGGCCTCCTTTTATTGCCACGTTCCATTCAGCCCAGCCCTCTGCTGGCCAGTGAAGGCGTTACATTAATCCCACTTCCCGCAGTCTGTCAAACTTTTCCCGTGCTCCTACTCTTTTTTTAAAAAAAAACCTTTTCCGGCTGATCCAACCTCTCCTGCTCCCTCACGTAGAATTAAATTGGGGGGGGGGGGGGGAGGCACCACGTAGCCCGCTGCTCTATCTCACGCTGCTCCTGTTCCTTCTCCATACCTGTCCTAAACAACCTCACAACGTTGTGATCGCTACTGCAGAGATGCTCCCCCCCACTATATTTATGTAATTGCCCAGAACTCGATGCAGCGCTGGCTCCACGGGTTCTGAGGTCGAACCGGCCGACTCACCTGCCACCATGCTCTCTCCGCCGTGGCGTCGCCGGGCACCTCCACACCATAGCACTGCAGCGCAAAGTAGAGGACGGCGATGGCGACGTGCTGGGGCTGGTGCCGCAGGCAGAGCGTGCCGTGGTAGCTGTCGCGCAGCACGGCCCAGGCGGTGACGGCCACCGGCGTCCGTTTCCACATGTGCCGGTTCGTCCAGTTCCTCAGCGAGATGAGGTAGTGCAGCAGGTACTGGGGGGGTGGGGGGAGAGAGCGGGAGTGCGGGGGAGAGAGCGGGAGTGTGGGGGAGAGAGAGAGCAGACAAATCAGAGAGCGGGACACCGCGGGAGGCCACTCTGCCCATCCTGCCCGCGCCAGCCCCCTGCCTGGGGGGGTGGGGGGGGTGGTGCAATCCAGTTCATCCCACTCCACCCCCGCCAACTCCCGGCCAACATTCCCCCTTCAATCCTTCACCCAATGCCCCAAACTTTCATTTTGGAAAGCCCCGACCGAGCCTCCCCCGCCCCCAACTCTCCGGCGGCGCATTCCAGACCCGAACCGCTCTCCGCCTCAAATCCGTGCCCCGGTCGAACCCCCGATTTTCGAACACTTCCATCAAATTTCCTCTCGACAGTCGTCCTCCCTCCGGAGGGGAGGGGAAGGGGGGGGGGGGCGGTGGTGGGGGGCTGGAAATGGTCCCCACCTTCTCCGGTCTCCGCAGGCTCGGGGGGGGGGGTGGGGGGTCCTCGAACACCTCTGCCCCTGCCAAGCCCTCGGGCCCTTCCCCTTCCGAAAGCCCGGAGCTGGGCTCGGGATGCATTGCAGGCTTCGGAGTCCTGTCACTGGGCTGTGGCTCCCGGTACCGTTTCCCGGCTGTTTCTAGCGGGGCGGGGGGGGGGCCGGGGGTGGGTGGGACTGGGGGGGGGGAAGGGACCCGCTCCCTGCACTCTCAACCCAGCCAGTTCCCCATCCCCACCCACCCTCACCCCCCTCACAATTCTCACGGAGCTAGCAGGTAAGAGCGGCAGGTGAGCCTGGATCCGCAGAGCTTTGGAAACGGACTTTCGGATGTGCAGAATTGCTGAAAAGAAACAGCGGCTCTTTTTCTTTTGATGGAGCTTTCCGTCTCGCACTCGTTCGCGAGAAAACACCGAACGCGAAGGGAACAACAATTTACACCTGACGAGAAGAGAGGCTTTTATTTTAAAATTCGCCCGTGGGATATTTACGGCCCATCCCTGATGGCCCCGGTTCAGAGGGCAGTAAAGGGTCGATGCTGTGGGTCTGGCAGCACATGTTGGCCAGAACAGGTAAGGACAGCAGGTTTCCCTCCCTAAAGGGCATAAGAGAACCAGATGGGTTTTTAATTCCCTTTGGGTTCAAATTCGACCGTGGTGGGATTCGAACCTATGTCCCCAGGAGATATAGCCTGGATCTCTGGAGTACTAATCCACCAACAATGCCACTACGCCACCACCTCCCCCCTGCTGATCGATTGGCAAGCGGACGCTGATTGGTGGAGGCGTTGCCATGGAGAATGCACCACCGCAAATGGCGAAAGGTAATCTGGGATCGTAAAGATAGTTTCAGTCACTGTGACTGAGACCATCATCGATTAACTTAAAAAACCCCATCTGGTTCACTATTGTCCCTTTAGGGAAGGAAGTCTGCCATCCTTACCCGGTCTGGCCTACATGTACCTCCAGACCCCACAGGAATGCGTCAACCCTAAAATGTCCTTCTGAACAAGGCAATTAAACATGGGCAACAAATGCTGGGTGAGCCAGAGAGGCAAATAAAAAAAAAGTTAGATTTGTGCCAGGCAATGACCATCTCCAACAAGAGAGAATCTAACCATCGCCCCTTGATGTTCAATGGCATTACCATCACTGAATCCCCCACTATCAACATCCTGGGGGTTACCATTGACCAGAAACTGAACTGGACCCAGCCAGATAAATACTGTGGCTACAAGAGCAGGTCAGAGGCTGGGAATCCTGCGGTGAGTAACTCACCTCCTGACTCCCCAAAGCCTGTCCCCCATCTACAAGGCACCAGTCAGGAGTGTGATGGGATACTCCCCACTTGCCTGGATGAGTGCAGCTCCCACAACACTCAAGAAGCTCGACACCATCCAGGACAAAGCAGCCCCGCTTGATGGGCACCCCATCCACAACATTCACTCCCTCCACCACCGACACACAGGGGCAGCAGTGTGTGTACCATCTACAAGATGCACTGCAGCAACTCGCCAAGGCTCCTTCGACAGCGCCGCCCAAACCCACCACCTCTACCACCTAGTAGGACAAGGGCAGCAGACACATGGGGAACACCACCACCTGCAAGTTCCCCTCCGAGCCCCTCACCATCCCGACTTGGAAATATATCGGCCGTTCCTTCACTGTCGCTGGGTCCAAATCCTGGAACTCCCTCCCTAACAGCACGGTGGGTGTACCTACACCACACGGGACAAAATCCTGGAACTCCCTCCCTAACAGCACGGTGGGTGTACCTACACCACACGGGACAAAATCCTGGAACTCCCTCCCTAACAGCACGGTGGGTGTACCTACACCACACGGGACAAAATCCTGGAACTCCCTCCCTAACAGCACGGTGGGTGTACCTACACCACACGGGACAAAATCCTGGAACTCCCTCCCTAACAGCACGGTGGGTGTACCTACACCACACGGGGACAAAATCCTGGAACTCCCTCCCTAACAGCACGGTGGGTGTACCTACACCACACGGGACAAAATCCTGGAACTCCCTCCCTAACAGCACGGTGGGTGTACCTACACCACACGGGACAAAATCCTGGAACTCCCTCCCTAACAGCACAGTGGGTGTACCTACACCACACGGGACAAAATCCTGGAACTCCCTCCCTAACAGCACGGTGGGTGTACCTACACCACACGGGACAAAATCCTGGAACTCCCTCCCTAACAGCACGGTGGGTGTACCTACACTACAGGGGACAAAATCCTGGAACTCCCTCCCTAACAGCACGGTGGGTGTACCTACACCACACGGGACAAAATCCTGGAACTCCCTCCCTAACAGCACGGTGGGTGTACCTACACCACACGGGGACTGCAGCGGCTCAAGAAGGCGGCTCACCCACCACCTTCTCAAGGGGGGCAATTAGGGAAAATACAGACAAATGATCCCACCCCGAGCCCCCCAGTCAACGATCGTCTGCCCAGCAGATCAGCAGTTACCGGTCAGGTGAGGTGGTCCAATTCACACTGCCCTGCAACACCCCAGGTCCCCCGAAACGCACCAATTAGGAGCAGGAGGAGGCCGCTCAGCCCCTCGAGCCTGCTACCCACCCCCCCATTCAATGACATCATGTCTGCTCTGACCGTCGCCTCGACCCCACATTCCCCCGCCGACAGATAACCTTTCACCCCCCCACTGTGTTAATCAAGGATCCATCCACCTCAGCCTTAAAAACATTCAGAGGCTCTGCTCCCACCGCCTCTTGAGGTAGAGAGCTCCCCAGACTCTCGACCCTCGGAGAGAAATAATTTCTCCTCGTCTCCCTCTTCAATGGGTGACCCCTTATGTTTAAACAGTGACCCCCCCCTCGTTCTAGATTCTCCCACAAGAGGAAACGTCCTCCCCACATCCACCCTGTCCAAGACCCCTCAGGATCTGCAAGGTTTCAATCAAGCCGCCTCTCACTCTTCTAAACTCCAGCGGATACAAGCCTAACCTGTCCGACCTTCCCTCATAAGACAGCCCGCCCATTCCTGGTACTAGTCCGGGCAACCTTGTCTGTACGGCTTCCAACGCACTGACAGCTTTCAAGAGCCCGGGAGGCGAACTCGCCCCAAAGGGTCTTGGAAGCGAAATGGAGCGTGAGGGTGGAGGGGAGGGAGGGAGCGGGTGTGCCCACCCCAGCCCAGCCACCGCCGCAGCGCCACTCACCTTGTGGGGATGCTCGAACGACACATGAAAGTTCAGCACCCTCAGCATCAGCAGCTCACACTGGACCACACTGTCGCGCAGTTCCCAAAAGCGGGTGTCCAGCTCCAGGGGCTCCGTCTGCGGGTTCAGGTACCTGGAGGAGGAGCAGGTGGAGATGAGGACGACGCATGGTAACGCTCACCACCCCCACCCCCACCGCCGCCGCTGGGTGACACGTCGAGAGAGAGAGAGTTTCACGCTCACTGAGAACCAGCATTCAGTAGTTATAACGTCACTGAACCTGTCCTGGGAGTGTTTGATGGGGACAGTGAAGAGGGAGCTTTACTCTGTATCTAATCCCGTGCTGTACCTGTCCTGGGAGTGTTTGATGGGGACAGTGTAGAGGGAGCTTTACTCTGTATCTAACCCCGTGCTGTATCTGTCCTGGGAGTGTTTGATGGGGACAGTGTAGAGGGAACATTACTCTGTATCTAACACCATGCTGTACCAGTCCTGGGAGTGTTTGATGGGGACGGTGTAGAGGGAGCTTTACTCTGTATCTAACCCCGTGCTGCAACTGTCCTGGGAGTGTTTGATGGGGACAGTGTAGAGGGAGCTTTACTCTGTATCTAAGCCCATGCTGTACCTGTCCTGGGAGTGTTGATGGGGACGGTGTAGAGGGAGCTTTACTCTGTATCGAACCCCGTGCTGCATCTGTCCTGGGAGTGTTTGATGGGGACAGTGAAGAGGGAGCTTTAATCTGTATCTAACCCCATGCTGTACCTGCCCTAGGAGTGTTTGATGGGGACGGTGTAGAGGGAGCTTTACTCTGTATCTAACCCCGTGCTGTACCGGTCCCGGGAGTGTTTGATGGGGACAGTGTAGAGGGAGCTTTACTCAGTATCTAACCCCGTGCTGTACCTTTCCTTGGAGTGTTTGATGGGGACGGTGTAGAGGGAGCTTTACTCTGTATCTAACCCTGTGCTGTACCTGTCCTGGGAGTGTTTGATGGGGACAGTGTAGAGGGAGATTTACTTTGTATCTAACACCGTGCTGCACCTGTCCTTGGAGTGTTTGATGGGGACGGTGTAGATGGAGCTTTACTCTGTATCTAACCCCGTGCTGTACCTGTCCTGGGAGTGTTTGATGGGGACAGTGTAGAGGGAGCTTTACTCTGTATCTAACACTGTGCTGTACCTGTCCTAGGAGGGGTTGGTGGGGACAGTGTAGAGGGAGCTTTACTCTGTATCTAACCCCGTGCTGTACCTGTCCTGGGAGTGTTTGATGGGGACGGTGTACAGGGAGCTTTACTCTGTATCTAACCCCGTGCTGTACCTGTCCTGGGAGTGTTTGATGCGGACAGTGGAGAGGGAGCTTTGCTCTGTATCTAACCCCGTGCTGTACCTGTCCTGGGAGTGTTTGATGGGGACGGTGTAGAGGGAGCTTTACTGTGCATCTCACCCCGTGCGGTACCTGTCCTGGAAGTGTTTGATGGGGTCAGTGTAGAGGGTGCTTTACTCTGTATCTAATCCCATGTGTACCTGTCCTGGGAGTGTTTCATGGGGACGGTGTAGAGGAAGCTTTACTGTGTATCTAACCCCGTGCTGTACCTGTGCTGGGAGTGTTTGATGGGGACAGTGTAGAGGGAGATTCACTCTGTATCTAACCCCGTGCTGTACCTGTCCTGGGAGTGTTTGATGGGGACAGTGTAGAGCGAGCTTTACTCTGTATCTAACCCCGTGCTGTACCTGTCCTGGGAGTGTTTGATGGGGACGGTGTGGAGGGAGATTTACTCTGTATCTAACCCTGTGCTGTACCTGTCCTGGGAGTGTTTGATGGGGACAGTGTAGAGGGAGCTTTACTCTGTATCTAACCCCGTGCTGTACCTGTCCTGGGAGTGTTTCATGGGGACGGTTTAGAGGGAGCTTTACTCTAATTCTAACCCGGTGCTGTACCTGTCCTGGGAGTGTTTGATGGGGACAGTGTAGAGGGAGCTTTACTCTGTATCCAACCCCGTGCTGTACCTGTGCTGGGAGTGTTTGATGGGGACGGTGTAGAGGGAGCTTTACTCTGTATCTAACCCCGTGCTGTACCTGTCCTGGGACTGTTTGATGGGGACAGTGTAGAGGGAGCTTTACTCTGTATCTAACCCCGTGCTGTACCTGTCCTGGGAGTGTTTGATGGGGACAGTGTAGAGGGAGGTTCACTCTGTATCTAACCCCGTGCTGTACCTGTCCAAGGAGTGTTTGATGGGGACAGTGTAGAGGGAGCTTTACTCTGTATCTAACACCGTGCTGTATCTGTCCTGGGAGTGTTTGATGGGGACAGTGTAGAGGGAACATTACTCTGTATCTAACCCCATGCTGTACCAGTCCTGGGAGTGTTTGATGGGGACGGTGTAGAGGGAGCTTTACTCTGTATCTAACCCCGTGCTGCAACTGTCCTGGGAGTGTTTGATGGGGACAGTGTAGAGGGAGCTTTACTCTGTATCTAAGCCCATGCTGTACCTGTCCTGGGAGTGTTGATGGGGACGGTGTAGAGGGAGCTTTACTCTGTATCGAACCCCGTGCTGCATCTGTCCTGGGAGTGTTTGATGGGGACAGTGAAGAGGGAGCTTTAATCTGTATCTAACCCCATGCTGTACCTGCCCTAGGAGTGTTTGATGGGGACGGTGTAGAGGGAGCTTTACTCTGTATCTAACCCCGTGCTGTACCGGTCCCGGGAGTGTTTGATGGGGACAGTGTAGAGGGAGCTTTACTCAGTATCTAACCCCGTGCTGTACCTGTCCTTGGAGTGTTTGATGGGGACGGTGTAGAGGGAGCTTTACTCTGTATCTAACCCCGTGCTGTACCTGTCCTGGGAGTGTTTGATGGGGACAGTGTAGAGGGAGATTTACTTTGTATCTAACACCGTGCTGCACCTGTCCTTGGAGTGTTTGATGGGGACGGTGTAGATGGAGCTTTACTCTGTATCTAACCCCGTGCTGTACCTGTCCTGGGAGTGTTTGATGGGGACAGTGTAGAGGGAGCTTTACTCTGTATCTAACACTGTGCTGTACCTGTCCTAGGAGGGGTTGGTGGGGACAGTGTAGAGGGAGCTTTACTCTGTATCTAACCCCGTGCTGTACCTGTCCTGGGAGTGTTTGATGGGGACGGTGTACAGGGAGCTTTACTCTGTATCTAACCCCGTGCTGTACCTGTCCTGGGAGTGTTTGATGCGGACAGTGGAGAGGGAGCTTTGCTCTGTATCTAACCCCGTGCTGTACCTGTCCTGGGAGTGTTTGATGGGGACGGTGTAGAGGGAGCTTTACTCTGCATCTCACCCCGTGCGGTACCTGTCCTGGAAGTGTTTGATGGGGTCAGTGTAGAGGGTGCTTTACTCTGTATCTAATCCCATGTGTACCTGTCCTGGGAGTGTTTCATGGGGACGGTGTAGAGGAAGCTTTACTGTGTATCTAACCCCGTGCTGTACCTGTGCTGGGAGTGTTTGATGGGGACAGTGTAGAGGGAGATTCACTCTGTATCTAACCCCGTGCTGTACCTGTCCTAGGAGTGTTTGATGGGGACAGTGTAGAGCGAGCTTTACTCTGTATCTAACCCCGTGCTGTACCTGTCCTGGGAGTGTTTGATGGGGACGGTGTGGAGGGAGATTTACTCTGTATCTAACCCTGTGCTGTACCTGTCCTGGGAGTGTTTGATGGGGACAGTGTAGAGGGAGCTTTACTCTGTATCTAACCCCGTGCTGTACCTGTCCTGGGAGTGTTTCATGGGGACGGTTTAGAGGGAGCTTTACTCTAATTCTAACCCGGTGCTGTACCTGTCCTGGGAGTGTTTGATGGGGACAGTGTAGAGGGAGTTTTACTCTGTATCTAACCACGTGCTGTACCTGTGCTGGGAGTGTTTGATGGGGACAGTGTAGAGGGAGCTTTACTCTGTATCTAACCCCGTGCTGTACCTGTCCTGGGAGTGTTTGATGGGGACAGTGTAGAGGGAGCTTTACTCTGTATCTAACCCCGTGCTGTACCTGTGCTGGGAGTGTTTGATGGGGACAGTGTAGAGGGAGATTCACTCTGTATCTAACCCCGTGCTGTACCTGTCCTGGGAGTGTTTGATGGGGACAGTGTAGAGGGAACTTTACTCTGTATCTAACCCCGTGCTGTACCTGTCCTGGGAGTGTTTCATGGGGACGGTGTAGAGGAAGCTTTACTGTGTATCTAACCCCGTGCTGTACCTGTGCTGGGAGTGTTTCATGGGGATGGTGAAGAAGGAGCTTTACTCTGTATCAACCCCGTGCAGTACCTGTCCTGGGAGTGTTTGATGGGGACAGTGTAGAGCGAGATTTACTCTGTATCTAACCCCGTGCTGTAGCTGTCCTGGGAGAGTTGGATGGGGACGGTGTAGAGGGAACTTTACTCTGTATCGAACCCTGTGGTGTACCTGTCCTGGGTGTGTTTGATGGGGACAGTGTAGAGGGAGCTTTACTCTGTATCTAACCCCGTGCTGTACCTGTCCTGGGAGTGTTTGATGGGGACAGTGTAGAGGGAGCTTTACTCTGTATCTAACCCCGTGCTGTACCTGCCTGGAGTGTTTGATGGGGACGATGTAGAGGAGCTTTACTCTGTATCTCACCCCGCGCTGTACCAGTCCTAGGAATGTTTGATGAGGAGAGTGTAGACGGAGTTTTATTCTGTATCTAACCTCATGCTGTAACTGTCCTGGGAGTGCTTAATGGGGACAGTCTCGAGGAAGCTTTACTCTGTATCTAACCTCGTGCTGTAACTGTCCTGGGAGTGTCTGATGGGGATGGTGTAGAGGGAGATTTACTCTGTGTCTAACCCCGTGCTGTACCTGTCCAGGGAGAGTTTGATGGGGACAGTGCAGAGGGAGATTTGCCCTGTATCTAACCCCGTGCTGTACCTGTACTGGGAGAGTTTGATGGGCCTGTGTAGAGGGAGCTTTACACTGTACCTAACCCCGATTGTAACTGTCCTGGGAATGTTTGATAGGGACAGAGAGGAGGGAGCTTTACTCTGTATCTAACCCTGTGCTGTACCTGTCCTGGGAGTGTTTAATGGGGACAGTCTAGAGGGAGATTTACTCTGTATCTAACCCCGTGCTGTACCTGTCCTGGGAGTGTTTCATGGGGACGGTGTAGTGGAAGCTTTACTCTGTATCTAACGCCGTGCTTTAACGGTCCTGGGAGTGTTTGATGAAAACGGTGCAGAGGGAGCATTACTCTGTATCTAACCACCTGCTGTACCTCTCCTGGGTGGGTTTGGTGGGGTCGGTGTAGAGGGAGCTTTACTGTGTATCTAACCCCGTGCTGTACCTGTCCTGGGAGTGTTTGATGGGGACGGTGTAGAAGGAGCTTTACTCTGGATCTGACCCCGTCCTGTACCTGTCCTGGGAGTGTTTGATCGGGATGGTGTAGAAGGAGCTTTACTCTCTATCTAACCCCGTGCTGTACCTGTCCTGGGAGTGTTTGATGGGGACGGTGTAGAGGGAGCTTTACTGTGCATCTCACCCCGTGCGGTACCTGTCCTGGAAGTGTTTGATGGGGTCAGTGTAGAGGGTGCTTTACTCTGTATCTAATCCCATGTGTACCTGTCCTGGGAGTGTTTCATGGGGACGGTGTAGAGGAAGCTTTACTGTGTATCTAACCCCGTGCTGTACCTGTGCTGGGAGTGTTTGATGGGGACAGTGTAGAGGGAGATTCACTCTGTATCTAACCCCGTGCTGTACCTGTCCTGGGAGTGTTTGATGGGGACAGTGTAGAGCGAGCTTTACTCTGTATCTAACCCCGTGCTGTACCTGTCCTGGGAGTGTTTGATGGGGACGGTGTGGAGGGAGATTTACTCTGTATCTAACCCTGTGCTGTACCTGTCCTGGGAGTGTTTGATGGGGACAGTGTAGAGGGAGCTTTACTCTGTATCTAACCCCGTGCTGTACCTGTCCTGGGAGTGTTTCATGGGGACGGTTTAGAGGGAGCTTTACTCTAATTCTAACCCGGTGCTGTACCTGTCCTGGGAGTGTTTGATGGGGACAGTGTAGAGGGAGCTTTACTCTGTATCCAACCCCGTGCTGTACCTGTGCTGGGAGTGTTTGATGGGGACGGTGTAGAGGGAGCATTACTCTGTATCTAACCCCGTGCTGTACCTGTCCTGGGACTGTTTGATGGGGACAGTGTAGAGGGAGCTTTACTCTGTATCTAACCCCGTGCTGTACCTGTCCTGGGAGTGTTTGATGGGGACAGTGTAGAGGGAGGTTCACTCTGTATCTAACCCCGTGCTGTACCTGTCCAAGGAGTGTTTGATGGGGACAGTGTAGAGGGAGCTTTACTCTGTATCTAACACCGTGCTGTATCTGTCCTGGGAGTGTTTGATGGGGACAGTGTAGAGGGAACATTACTCTGTATCTAACCCCATGCTGTACCAGTCCTGGGAGTGTTTGATGGGGACGGTGTAGAGGGAGCTTTACTCTGTATCTAACCCCGTGCTGCAACTGTCCTGGGAGTGTTTGATGGGGACAGTGTAGAGGGAGCTTTACTCTGTATCTAAGCCCATGCTGTACCTGTCCTGGGAGTGTTGATGGGGACGGTGTAGAAAGAGCTTTACTCTGTATCGAACCCCGTGCTGCATCTGTCCTGGGAGTGTTTGATGGGGACAGTGAAGAGGGAGCTTTAATCTGTATCTAACCCCATGCTGTACCTGCCCTAGGAGTGTTTGATGGGGACGGTGTAGAGGGAGCTTTACTCTGTATCTAACCCCGTGCTGTACCGGTCCCGGGAGTGTTTGATGGGGACAGTGTAGAGGGAGCTTTACTCAGTATCTAACCCCGTGCTGTACCTGTCCTTGGAGTGTTTGATGGGGACGGTGTAGAGGGAGCTTTACTCTGTATCTAACCCCGTGCTGTACCTGTCCTGGGAGTGTTTGATGGGGACAGTGTAGAGGGAGATTTACTTTGTATCTAACACCGTGCTGCACCTGTCCTTGGAGTGTTTGATGGGGACGGTGTAGATGGAGCTTTACTCTGTATCTAACCCCGTGCTGTACCTGTCCTGGGAGTGTTTGATGGGGACAGTGTAGAGGGAGCTTTACTCTGTATCTAACACTGTGCTGTACCTGTCCTAGGAGGGGTTGGTGGGGACAGTGTAGAGGGAGCTTTACTCTGTATCTAACCCCGTGCTGTACCTGTCCTGGGAGTGTTTGATGGGGACGGTGTACAGGGAGCTTTACTCTGTATCTAACCCCGTGCTGTACCTGTCCTGGGAGTGTTTGATGCGGACAGTGGAGAGGGAGCTTTGCTCTGTATCTAACCCCGTGCTGTACCTGTCCTGGGAGTGTTTGATGGGGACGGTGTAGAGGGAGCTTTACTCTGCATCTCACCCCGTGCGGTACCTGTCCTGGAAGTGTTTGATGGGGTCAGTGTAGAGGGTGCTTTACTCTGTATCTAATCCCATGTGTACCTGTCCTGGGAGTGTTTCATGGGGACGGTGTAGAGGAAGCTTTACTGTGTATCTAACCCCGTGCTGTACCTGTGCTGGGAGTGTTTGATGGGGACAGTGTAGAGGGAGATTCACTCTGTATCTAACCCCGTGCTGTACCTGTCCTAGGAGTGTTTGATGGGGACAGTGTAGAGCGAGCTTTACTCTGTATCTAACCCCGTGCTGTACCTGTCCTGGGAGTGTTTGATGGGGACGGTGTGGAGGGAGATTTACTCTGTATCTAACCCTGTGCTGTACCTGTCCTGGGAGTGTTTGATGGGGACAGTGTAGAGGGAGCTTTACTCTGTATCTAACCCCGTGCTGTACCTGTCCTGGGAGTGTTTCATGGGGACGGTTTAGAGGGAGCTTTACTCTAATTCTAACCCGGTGCTGTACCTGTCCTGGGAGTGTTTGATGGGGACAGTGTAGAGGGAGCTTTACTCTGTATCTAACCACGTGCTGTACCTGTGCTGGGAGTGTTTGATGGGGACAGTGTAGAGGGAGCTTTACTCTGTATCTAACCCCGTGCTGTACCTGTCCTGGGAGTGTTTGATGGGGACAGTGTAGAGGGAGCTTTACTCTGTATCTAACCCCGTGCTGTACCTGTGCTGGGAGTGTTTGATGGGGACAGTGTAGAGGGAGATTCACTCTGTATCTAACCCCGTGCTGTACCTGTCCTGGGAGTGTTTGATGGGGACAGTGTAGAGGGAACTTTACTCTGTATCTAACCCCGTGCTGTACCTGTCCTGGGAGTGTTTCATGGGGACGGTGTAGAGGAAGCTTTACTGTGTATCTAACCCCGTGCTGTACCTGTGCTGGGAGTGTTTCATGGGGATGGTGAAGAAGGAGCTTTACTCTGTATCAACCCCGTGCAGTACCTGTCCTGGGAGTGTTTGATGGGGACAGTGTAGAGCGAGATTTACTCTGTATCTAACCCCGTGCTGTAGCTGTCCTGGGAGAGTTGGATGGGGACGGTGTAGAGGGAACTTTACTCTGTATCGAACCCTGTGGTGTACCTGTCCTGGGTGTGTTTGATGGGGACAGTGTAGAGGGAGCTTTACTCTGTATCTAACCCCGTGCTGTACCTGTCCTGGGAGTGTTTGATGGGGACAGTGTAGAGGGAGCTTTACTCTGTATCTAACCCCGTGCTGTACCTGCCTGGAGTGTTTGATGGGGACGATGTAGAGGAGCTTTACTCTGTATCTCACCCCGCGCTGTACCAGTCCTAGGAATGTTTGATGAGGAGAGTGTAGACGGAGTTTTACTCTGTATCTAACCTCATGCTGTAACTGTCCTGGGAGTGCTTAATGGGGACAGTCTCGAGGAAGCTTTACTCTGTATCTAACCTCGTGCTGTAACTGTCCTGGGAGTGTCTGATGGGGATGGTGTAGAGGGAGATTTACTCTGTGTCTAACCCCGTGCTGTACCTGTCCAGGGAGAGTTTGATGGGGACAGTGCAGAGGGAGATTTGCCCTGTATCTAACCCCGTGCTGTACCTGTACTGGGAGAGTTTGATGGGCCTGTGTAGAGGGAGCTTTACACTGTACCTAACCCCGATTGTAACTGTCCTGGGAATGTTTGATAGGGACAGAGAGGAGGGAGCTTTACTCTGTATCTAACCCTGTGCTGTACCTGTCCTGGGAGTGTTTAATGGGGACAGTCTAGAGGGAGATTTACTCTGTATCTAACCCCGTGCTGTACCTGTCCTGGGAGTGTTTCATGGGGACGGTGTAGTGGAAGCTTTACTCTGTATCTAACGCCGTGCTTTAACGGTCCTGGGAGTGTTTGATGAAAACGGTGCAGAGGGAGCATTACTCTGTATCTAACCACCTGCTGTACCTCTCCTGGGTGGGTTTGGTGGGGTCGGTGTAGAGGGAGCTTTACTGTGTATCTAACCCCGTGCTGTACCTGTCCTGGGAGTGTTTGATGGGGACGGTGTAGAAGGAGCTTTACTCTGGATCTGACCCCGTCCTGTACCTGTCCTGGGAGTGTTTGATCGGGATGGTGTAGAAGGAGCTTTACTCTCTATCTAACCCCGTGCTGTACCTGTCCTGGGAGTGTTTGATGGGGACGGTGTAGAGGGAGCTTTACTGTGCATCTCACCCCGTGCGGTACCTGTCCTGGAAGTGTTTGATGGGGTCAGTGTAGAGGGTGCTTTACTCTGTATCTAATCCCATGTGTACCTGTCCTGGGAGTGTTTCATGGGGACGGTGTAGAGGAAGCTTTACTGTGTATCTAACCCCGTGCTGTACCTGTGCTGGGAGTGTTTGATGGGGACAGTGTAGAGGGAGATTCACTCTGTATCTAACCCCGTGCTGTACCTGTCCTGGGAGTGTTTGATGGGGACAGTGTAGAGCGAGCTTTACTCTGTATCTAACCCCGTGCTGTACCTGTCCTGGGAGTGTTTGATGGGGACGGTGTGGAGGGAGATTTACTCTGTATCTAACCCTGTGCTGTACCTGTCCTGGGAGTGTTTGATGGGGACAGTGTAGAGGGAGCTTTACTCTGTATCTAACCCCGTGCTGTACCTGTCCTGGGAGTGTTTCATGGGGACGGTTTAGAGGGAGCTTTACTCTAATTCTAACCCGGTGCTGTACCTGTCCTGGGAGTGTTTGATGGGGACAGTGTAGAGGGAGCTTTACTCTGTATCCAACCCCGTGCTGTACCTGTGCTGGGAGTGTTTGATGGGGACGGTGTAGAGGGAGCATTACTCTGTATCTAACCCCGTGCTGTACCTGTCCTGGGACTGTTTGATGGGGACAGTGTAGAGGGAGCTTTACTCTGTATCTAACCCCGTGCTGTACCTGTCCTGGGAGTGTTTGATGGGGACAGTGTAGAGGGAGGTTCACTCTGTATCTAACCCCGTGCTGTACCTGTCCAAGGAGTGTTTGATGGGGACAGTGTAGAGGGAGCTTTACTCTGTATCTAACACCGTGCTGTATCTGTCCTGGGAGTGTTTGATGGGGACAGTGTAGAGGGAACATTACTCTGTATCTAACCCCATGCTGTACCAGTCCTGGGAGTGTTTGATGGGGACGGTGTAGAGGGAGCTTTACTCTGTATCTAACCCCGTGCTGCAACTGTCCTGGGAGTGTTTGATGGGGACAGTGTAGAGGGAGCTTTACTCTGTATCTAAGCCCATGCTGTACCTGTCCTGGGAGTGTTGATGGGGACGGTGTAGAAAGAGCTTTACTCTGTATCGAACCCCGTGCTGCATCTGTCCTGGGAGTGTTTGATGGGGACAGTGAAGAGGGAGCTTTAATCTGTATCTAACCCCATGCTGTACCTGCCCTAGGAGTGTTTGATGGGGACGGTGTAGAGGGAGCTTTACTCTGTATCTAACCCCGTGCTGTACCGGTCCCGGGAGTGTTTGATGGGGACAGTGTAGAGGGAGCTTTACTCAGTATCTAACCCCGTGCTGTACCTGTCCTTGGAGTGTTTGATGGGGACGGTGTAGAGGGAGCTTTACTCTGTATCTAACCCCGTGCTGTACCTGTCCTGGGAGTGTTTGATGGGGACAGTGTAGAGGGAGATTTACTTTGTATCTAACACCGTGCTGCACCTGTCCTTGGAGTGTTTGATGGGGACGGTGTAGATGGAGCTTTACTCTGTATCTAACCCCGTGCTGTACCTGTCCTGGGAGTGTTTGATGGGGACAGTGTAGAGGGAGCTTTACTCTGTATCTAACACTGTGCTGTACCTGTCCTAGGAGGGGTTGGTGGGGACAGTGTAGAGGGAGCTTTACTCTGTATCTAACCCCGTGCTGTACCTGTCCTGGGAGTGTTTGATGGGGACGGTGTACAGGGAGCTTTACTCTGTATCTAACCCCGTGCTGTACCTGTCCTGGGAGTGTTTGATGCGGACAGTGGAGAGGGAGCTTTGCTCTGTATCTAACCCCGTGCTGTACCTGTCCTGGGAGTGTTTGATGGGGACGGTGTAGAGGGAGCTTTACTCTGCATCTCACCCCGTGCGGTACCTGTCCTGGAAGTGTTTGATGGGGTCAGTGTAGAGGGTGCTTTACTCTGTATCTAATCCCATGTGTACCTGTCCTGGGAGTGTTTCATGGGGACGGTGTAGAGGAAGCTTTACTGTGTATCTAACCCCGTGCTGTACCTGTGCTGGGAGTGTTTGATGGGGACAGTGTAGAGGGAGATTCACTCTGTATCTAACCCCGTGCTGTACCTGTCCTAGGAGTGTTTGATGGGGACAGTGTAGAGCGAGCTTTACTCTGTATCTAACCCCGTGCTGTACCTGTCCTGGGAGTGTTTGATGGGGACGGTGTGGAGGGAGATTTACTCTGTATCTAACCCTGTGCTGTACCTGTCCTGGGAGTGTTTGATGGGGACAGTGTAGAGGGAGCTTTACTCTGTATCTAACCCCGTGCTGTACCTGTCCTGGGAGTGTTTCATGGGGACGGTTTAGAGGGAGCTTTACTCTAATTCTAACCCGGTGCTGTACCTGTCCTGGGAGTGTTTGATGGGGACAGTGTAGAGGGAGCTTTACTCTGTATCTAACCACGTGCTGTACCTGTGCTGGGAGTGTTTGATGGGGACAGTGTAGAGGGAGCTTTACTCTGTATCTAACCCCGTGCTGTACCTGTCCTGGGAGTGTTTGATGGGGACAGTGTAGAGGGAGCTTTACTCTGTATCTAACCCCGTGCTGTACCTGTGCTGGGAGTGTTTGATGGGGACAGTGTAGAGGGAGATTCACTCTGTATCTAACCCCGTGCTGTACCTGTCCTGGGAGTGTTTGATGGGGACAGTGTAGAGGGAACTTTACTCTGTATCTAACCCCGTGCTGTACCTGTCCTGGGAGTGTTTCATGGGGACGGTGTAGAGGAAGCTTTACTGTGTATCTAACCCCGTGCTGTACCTGTGCTGGGAGTGTTTCATGGGGATGGTGAAGAAGGAGCTTTACTCTGTATCAACCTCGTGCAGTACCTGTCCTGGGAGTGTTTGATGGGGACAGTGTAGAGCGAGATTTACTCTGTATCTAACCCCGTGCTGTAGCTGTCCTGGGAGAGTTGGATGGGGACGGTGTAGAGGGAACTTTACTCTGTATCGAACCCTGTGGTGTACCTGTCCTGGGTGTGTTTGATGGGGACAGTGTAGAGGGAGCTTTACTCTGTATCTAACCCCGTGCTGTACCTGTCCTGGGAGTGTTTGATGGGGACAGTGTAGAGGGAGCTTTACTCTGTATCTAACCCCGTGCTGTACCTGCCTGGAGTGTTTGATGGGGACGATGTAGAGGAGCTTTACTCTGTATCTCACCCCGCGCTGTACCAGTCCTAGGAATGTTTGATGAGGAGAGTGTAGACGGAGTTTTACTCTGTATCTAACCTCATGCTGTAACTGTCCTGGGAGTGCTTAATGGGGACAGTCTCGAGGAAGCTTTACTCTGTATCTAACCTCGTGCTGTAACTGTCCTGGGAGTGTCTGATGGGGATGGTGTAGAGGGAGATTTACTCTGTGTCTAACCCCGTGCTGTACCTGTCCAGGGAGAGTTTGATGGGGACAGTGCAGAGGGAGATTTGCCCTGTATCTAACCCCGTGCTGTACCTGTACTGGGAGAGTTTGATGGGCCTGTGTAGAGGGAGCTTACACTGTACCTAACCCCGATTGTAACTGTCCTGGGAATGTTTGATAGGGACAGAGAGGAGGGAGCTTTACTCTGTATCTAACCCTGTGCTGTACCTGTCCTGGGAGTGTTTAATGGGGACAGTCTAGAGGGAGATTTACTCTGTATCTAACCCCGTGCTGTACCTGTCCTGGGAGTGTTTCATGGGGACGGTGTAGTGGAAGCTTTACTCTGTATCTAACGCCGTGCTTTAACGGTCCTGGGAGTGTTTGATGAAAACGGTGCAGAGGGAGCATTACTCTGTATCTAACCACCTGCTGTACCTCTCCTGGGTGGGTTTGGTGGGGTCGGTGTAGAGGGAGCTTTACTGTGTATCTAACCCCGTGCTGTACCTGTCCTGGGAGTGTTTGATGGGGACGGTGTAGAAGGAGCTTTACTCTGGATCTGACCCCGTCCTGTACCTGTCCTGGGAGTGTTTGATCGGGATGGTGTAGAAGGAGCTTTACTCTCTATCTAACCCCGTGCTGTACCTGTCCTGGGAGTGTTTGATGGGGACGGTGTAGAGGGAGCTTTACTGTGCATCTCACCCCGTGCGGTACCTGTCCTGGAAGTGTTTGATGGGGTCAGTGTAGAGGGTGCTTTACTCTGTATCTAATCCCATGTGTACCTGTCCTGGGAGTGTTTCATGGGGACGGTGTAGAGGAAGCTTTACTGTGTATCTAACCCCGTGCTGTACCTGTGCTGGGAGTGTTTGATGGGGACAGTGTAGAGGGAGATTCACTCTGTATCTAACCCCGTGCTGTACCTGTCCTGGGAGTGTTTGATGGGGACAGTGTAGAGCGAGCTTTACTCTGTATCTAACCCCGTGCTGTACCTGTCCTGGGAGTGTTTGATGGGGACGGTGTGGAGGGAGATTTACTCTGTATCTAACCCTGTGCTGTACCTGTCCTGGGAGTGTTTGATGGGGACAGTGTAGAGGGAGCTTTACTCTGTATCTAACCCCGTGCTGTACCTGTCCTGGGAGTGTTTCATGGGGACGGTTTAGAGGGAGCTTTACTCTAATTCTAACCCGGTGCTGTACCTGTCCTGGGAGTGTTTGATGGGGACAGTGTAGAGGGAGCTTTACTCTGTATCCAACCCCGTGCTGTACCTGTGCTGGGAGTGTTTGATGGGGACGGTGTAGAGGGAGCATTACTCTGTATCTAACCCCGTGCTGTACCTGTCCTGGGACTGTTTGATGGGGACAGTGTAGAGGGAGCTTTACTCTGTATCTAACCCCGTGCTGTACCTGTCCTGGGAGTGTTTGATGGGGACAGTGTAGAGGGAGGTTCACTCTGTATCTAACCCCGTGCTGTACCTGTCCAAGGAGTGTTTGATGGGGACAGTGTAGAGGGAGCTTTACTCTGTATCTAACACCGTGCTGTATCTGTCCTGGGAGTGTTTGATGGGGACAGTGTAGAGGGAACATTACTCTGTATCTAACCCCATGCTGTACC